>JACEIK010006443.1:66826-90579 GCA_018107945.1 Datura stramonium
AAATAAATTAAAGATAGTTAAAGTGATAAAGAATAATATTGTGTTCCAATTGTTTGAGCATATTAGATCATATTTCGCTTTAACATAATTTCGACTCACATTCTTTTTCTCTTCTTTTTTGTTTTGGTAGAAAAGATAATTATATTCATATACATCTAAAAGTTGCTATATAGCTAGATCTTTATAAATAATATATTTTTTTTACGATCAATAATAATAACACATTCAGTTTAATTTTATAAATAGATTTGAGATTTTCTTTACAATCACTAGAAAAAATTGTAGAACACAAAATGGTAGTTTAAAATACAATATCAAGCAATTGAAGAAATTCAAATTACAACAACTACAATTGCCAAGTCGTCGGCAACGTTGTTCTCTTTATTGTGCTACCTGGCATGTCACATGTTGCGCCCGTGTAAGCGCTTGTCACCTCATCTATATGTCACCCATCATATACCCTTAATTAATTCATTAGTATTTATTGGAAAAAATATCATTCATCGAAGGTCAAGTCTTAGCTCACCTCGATTTGAAGTGTCAACAATTTAAAGAATCGTCTTTCCCTTCTTCAAAATCTATTAATGTTCTGAATCTATTCAAAATCAAGTTTTGTACGATAAAACGAAGCTACAAGACTCATATTGATATACCAATAATCGGGTCAAAAAATGAATCTCGAGCCTTTGAGGATAAAACCAGAATTATTTTCTAAAATAGGTTTACTCATACCCCAAGGGTCTCTTGTTTTGAATTTTACCCAAATCTAACCCTTAATTGACCTCCAAAATCATAATTACATTCTCTTAAGATTTTGGGTAAAACCATAAAATCCGCAATTTAAAACACAAACTAAAACACTAATTCGCACAAGGAAATAAATAATCATCAAAATAGAGATTAAATTCTTACCCTTTGTCGAATCGAGAAGAATGCCTCCAAAATTGCTCAAATCTAACTTCTAGAACTCAAGTGATGACTAAAAAGTTAATTCCCAATTTAGAAAATATTTTAAGTTTGCCCAGGTCAACCCTTTGCGGCCGTGGGCACCAAACTCACGCGATAGTGGCTAACCATGGCCCTGCCCTTTGCAAATGCGGCACCGAGCCTCACAAAAACAATCATGCCCCAGCCTCTCTCCCTGTGCTAACGTGCGTCATGCCTCACGATCGCGGGCATCCCCTAGACCAACTCCTCTTCGTGATCACATACCACCACATTGTGATGAACATCTGGGTTGCATCAACTATTAAAAATCTGGGAGTTGATTTTGGCATTTTGGTGTCCAAAACCCTTAGGATGCAAATCAAATATACAAATCACTTCAAAACACCCAACAAACTTATTGGAACACTCAAGTTACTCAATTAGGGTCGTCTATGTAATAAATATACATACCATTCCAAAAGCACCCACAAACCTACTGGAACACTCAAGTCATCGATTCTGGTTTATCTAGACATATATTTGACCGTGGTTAACTCTCTCGGGTTGGACCAGCAGCCTGGGCCCTACTTGGCTGCCATCGCTCTCCCTTCACGGCCTCGTCCTCTTCCCCTGGCCCGTCCTCTACCCGAACTACAGCCACAGTAACATGTTCGGGTACCTCTTCTCTGAATCCTCCTGATTATGTCCTCACTATTTGTGAGATAAAGAATGAAGAATGTTATATAGCAATTTGGATCGCCAAATACCAATTAAAATCAAGTAATAGCATGAAAGGAAGAAAGAAAGAAAGCATGGAGTTCTCCTAAAATCCTGTAGGCTCTTGAAGACCAGTATAAACATCTTCGTACCATTCCACAAGACTCTACTAGACATTTTCTTGTGTAATGAGATCGACGAACCTGAAAATTTGATACAAACTTTGTCACGACCTAAGTGACTATGATTGGCACCCATATTGACTTTCCGGTGGGCAAACCATTTTTTCCAACTAACTCATCCATTTATGCATTCATTTTACCCAAAATGGCACAACTGGTAATAATATAAATATCAACAACTATGCGGAAGTTATCTAGTACAATCCTCAAAGTTCGAACGTTATTGTACAGGACTTTAGCTAAAATATCTAAGAACAAATAAAAGAAAAATTATGATCAGTGTCTGAACGAATAGACATCATCAAAAAGATTTGCAATAGCACGAAGAAAGTCAGCCTATCTTCAGATCAGTCGGTAATAGCTTTAAAGATGAGGTCTCAAAGAACCCTAGATCACAGTCTGCATTCAGTAAAAAAATGTAGGAGTAGCATCAGTACAAGGCATATTAGGCCAACCTTGAATAATAACGAATATATATTATAAATCGACAAGAAAACTAGAACACCAATAATCAGACAAGAAAATCACCCAACTCATAATTCCAGGTAATCACTAATACCAAGCAGCCACATTCACATCATTAGGCCTAACATTGTCAATCAATCTAAATATGTATATAATCCTCAAAATCAGACAATAAGACATTACAAGCTTATAATATAAGTAAATCATAAATAATGCAACGAAATTATGTCTATACCGAACACACAACTATATAGCCCTATATTTCATTAATTTCACATATGTACCAACCTGGTCTCATATCAATCACTCATCAGTCTCATATTTGTACACACATGCCAAAGGGTTTTATATTTTGCCTTTCAATTATGACCTGCAGGGGACTCTAGAAATTCATATATTGTACTGGCGTGTTACCCGCTTCAACTAATCTACTTGTCCATATGCTCCCTTTGGACATGAGCCACTCATATCTCCACTGCTCGCTTGGATGCTCACCTCGGGCATGAGCCACTCATCTAAGAATAATGATATATTACTCAATCAACACACAACCGCTCGTCCGGATACTCCCCTAGGGCACAAGCCTCTCATCTCATGATAATGGTGTATTACCCAATATTCATTAATATATTTTAATATCCTCTCGAGTCAACATCACACAAGGCAATTCATAAGTACACATTAATTATCATAATCGCACTTTAAAATCATGAATAATATTCACAGATTTAGATATATTTAGAACTCATTCGAATAGTATAACTAAGTCACAATAGTCTCTATCACAATCAATGCCCAAAGACCAACCAAGCATGCTCATCAAGTCATAATACATACAACGCATTAAACAAATTCTAACTTCATATAAAACTGTAACCTACCTCAATCGAAGAACCAAAATATGCAAGCTACTCCACGGGAGCTTTGCCTTTTCTCAATGCCTAGGAATGTTCAAAGTCTAAAAACGACAAGGTAAGAGTAGTTAATCTTCTACTCTTCAATCACAAGAATCAAGGTTTAATTTGTTACCTACGGATTAAATTACCATAGTCTAGTCTCATCGTGATCACATTACTCTAATTCATGGAGTTTCTACTTCTTCAACCCCTTTAAAGCAGTTTGTAGTGCTAGAGGTCCCAACTTTATCGAGTTCAATATCTAAAATTATCACTTTGATAAATTAGTACATTCACATTCACCCTAGGAAGTACTAATTACTAACTTTTAAGCCTACAAATCCATAACATCCACACCTATCAACTTACCCTAACTTGCATAGTTCTAGAATTTTTTAGCTTGAAATTCACCATTAAAGAGCACCCATTGATCCTAGGGTGTTAGAGGGTTAAAAGATGGAAAGATTAATAAGGAAATATTACCTTGAATTCAGAAACCGCTCTTGCCCTTGAAAAATCACACCTAAGCTTTCAAATTCGTGTCTTAAAATTATGGGGTGTAAATGTTACACCCCGTAAATTTTCGGCACATAGATGGCCTATTCGCGTGTTGGTTAAGAATATTTGAAAGCCATACATGCTAGAAAAAGGCCCGGGGAAACCCAGGAAAATTCGGACAAAGCGCCAAGTCGGCGCGTCGCAAGGCAAATACGACTTATAAATTGCGTTCCGGGAATGCAACATAAATACGCACATTCAGTGCGACATAAATCGCATTCACACAGTCGTTATAGTGTCCAAGTATATAAAGCTCGGTTTTTGATGTTATTTCTTTGAGTAATTTCCAAGAAAACGTAGGAAGCGGAAAAGGGACGAAGGAGATATATATGGTTTGATTCTTGTTGCCAAACGAAGTCTAAACTCTAATTAACCTGGAATTTTCCGAGGTATTTAGCGGCGAGAGGGAATTCCTCACGGATTTTGTTTCGTGAAATACGGCCGACGAATCGTTGAGCTACCGGACCAAGGTAAGTAGAATTGCTCCAAACTAGTGTCTAAAGAAAGTGCTTCTAAAAGCGTAGTGAATACTTCTCCCTTACGGACTTAGAAAAATAGCAAGGTTTTCGGCCGTCTTTCAATAAGCCTAAGTTTAGGCTATAATTATGTCAGTGACGTGGAGTCCTTGAATAACGTTGTATTTAGTGCTAATTGATGCCCATATTAATGCGGTTAGGAGAAATAGGCTAGATGCGGCCGAGCCTCGTCAGTGTCGGATAACTCGAGGTTAAGGTATGTGAAGTTGTTCTTCGGCAAGTTAGTAAGCCTTAGCTTTGTGAATCATAGTAAACTCCGAATTTGAATTTTCGGAGTTGAATGTTGAGTATTGAGTAAGTTTAGTAAAATACGGTTTGCGTTGCCGTATCGTATTCGATCCAGTTAGTAAAGCATGCGCCAAAGGGCGAGTTATCATTCTAGATTCGGTATAGCTTATTGTATGATTAGCAAGCATGTTGTAGAATAAAAGAAAGCAATTTTCGGAATAAAAGCTAGTAAAGTAAAATCGGATAGTGAGGGCAGTGTGTAACACGAGACTAGCTACGTCGAGACGGTTTATGGCTACGGGCCCAGCCATTCGGACCGAGATGAGATATTGGCTCTGGTGCCAACGGTTTGAAAGATTTCGGAATCGATATGTCCGGTTTAATGCGGAAAGATCGGAATAAAGTAGTTTCGGATAGCTGTACCAGGTTATGTGCTTGCTATTTATATGTGCTATTTGCTTGTGGGGCTTGTTGTGGCATGAGGGCCCCTTATTGAGCGTCCTGCGCCCTGGAGTTGTGTGCGTGTCGCTTAGGCGGGTGGGTTTGCGTCACTCCAAGGAGTGGCATGTCGTCCCAGTTTGGACGAAGAGATGGGATGAAGCTTTCCCCATAGCGGTGCGATCATTACCGAGTGCGGCTCCCGGTTTCGAGATAGCCTGTTGAGTTTGTGTCCGAATCGGACCACATACATTCTGCTGTCTATACATACAGCTATTCACGGTGTAGCTCCGATTTCGAGATAATACTGTTGGTTGTGTAGGGGATCGGACCTATACGGTACTGTCTGCGAAGTCCTCAGGACCCAGGTCACGGTTACTTATATCCAGGCCGAGGCGGAGGCCGGAGACCCGGGGGGCGGTAGAGGGCTCGGGTGAGCGGGGATGAGTGGAGTGACTTATTTTTATGAGTTTTGACGGTAGGGTATATAGATTGTTTGCTTCTTGGTGCCATCCGACATGGGGGTTCGTATTGGCTCTTGCTTGCTACTTGTATATCTATTTATGTGTTATATACTAGCTACTAGGCAGTAGGTCGTCGCGTTTACGAGTACGCCTCCTCCTTGCTCGATACGAAAGCATGATCAGTTCTTACCGGTTTCTTGATTGATTTATCTCTGCCATACAGTTTTGCTAGATATGCTATCTATATTCGGTTGTTTTCGATTATGTTATTTCAGTTGCTTTGCATACTCGGTACCAACGTGATGCTGTCGCCCAATGCGTGTTTGCATTACTTACTTGCAGGTATTAATAGACGAGGAGGCGATCCCTCGTGATTCCGGCCAACTATTGAGTCATCGGCTCCTGTCATCCGGAGTTCGATTTCCAGAGGTGTAGCTCTTTACTTTTGATATACAGTATGGGTAGGTCGGGAGGCCTGTCCGTCATTTCTATTGTTACTCATAGAGGCTTACGGTGTATATTTATTTTCACAATGATGAGTTAGGCGGTCGTGTGAGCCGTGCGGTTATATAAATTTGTTTAGTATCTCTGTTTTTTATGTTGGCCGTGTGGGGCCATAGTTTGTGATAGTGGTGACCTTCGGTCACGTAGTCTTATCAGGTATTCTTGTGTTTAAGTTTGAGATGACTAGTCGGCATGGTGGCCTTGTCGGCCCGCATTAGGTTCCTGATTATGAATGTTTACGGATTGTTGTTGTTGCATTCACGAGGTGGCTATAGGCCCAGTTGGCCGGAGGCTGTGTTTACAGCCGTTATATGGCCCTTTGTTTCGAAGACACTGAGATAGAGCTAGTCGGGCACGGATGCCTTGGCCCCACCGGTGTAGTCAGGACTCCTTCCTAGGGCACGGGGTGCAGTCATACCCCAAAGCGGGCGTGACGGTAAAACTCACGATATTCTGACTTAAACGAGTTCTACCTCGCGTGGTCCCTTTCTTTAACAGCGATTACGCTATAATGACCCTGCGCCCTTACTACGACGAACTTGGATGACCTTTCGCAAGCGCTAAATGACACTATGGATTCCCCTTTGCGGTGCAACCGGTGGCAGATTAATTTTGACATTTTCCATTCCCAAAACTCAAATATTTCTTTCAATCTTCACAACAACTCTAAAATGTGCACTTAGCAGTAAAATGATGCTATGAATCCACATAGCCTGTTAGAATTTTCTACGAGTCCAAGTTCACTAGGTGACCTCCTAACGGAACACAAGACATGGAATTTCCTCAAGTCTAATCACACTTAAGTTTCTAAACCACCCTATTTTTGAGTGCTTTATTAGTTCACTTGCTTCTACTATTGTGGCTCTAAAGGGTGCTATGGCTCTAACCCTCCCATAATGACGGGAGGAGTCGTTATACCATTTAATCTTATCCATCACATACATGAATCACTTGTATTCATATGTGTCTATTTAACATGAAATTTCATTCTTTGCCTTTAAGGATGTATATTTGTAATTATAAATAGAGCATTTTTGGCTCATGGAAAAGACATAGTTGAAAGAAGAAAAGTCCTCCTTTTCTACTTCTCTTGTCTAACAAATTTTGTTTTACATTATTCAATTTGCTATCAATTTACAATGCGTTATCGAACGATTCTCTAGCAGTTGAGTTATATACGTCCTGGAAATTTATTCTATGTAAAACTGATATGATTTTTATTTTTATGATATGAACATCAAGCGAGAAATAAAAATCATAAATTATGAAACGAAATAAAATCCTGCATTATTAAATAATACTTCGATTGAAGTTGCAATTAATGAAAGACAGTACTATCTAAATCAAGTACATAAAAAGGGATTGAATGCTCTAATATACGTTTTTATCCTCCTAATTAAAGTCATTCATTATCATATATTTTACTTATCTCAAAATTTTTTATTTGTGTTTGATAATGTTGATAAGATTCAAGTATCTTGTTTTTATATTGTTTAACTTGAAAGTGTGTAGACCACGAGAATATATGTAAATTAATCAAGAAAAATTACATGAGAAAATTCAGTGTGGGATTTTGTAAAGTCATACAATAGTAGATCTGGACAAACCTTTTCAAGATCATTGAATACACATTAGACGATTGGTGCCACCAACATGCAACAATTTGTGTGTTATGTTTTTTCGACAGTATTCTAGTATGTTTCCTAATTAAACGAGACATGTCTTTTTCTAGAGACCCCAGGTGGTAATAGTATTTATGAAATTTTAATATGTATATCCATTTGGCCCTCGTGATCTTTATGTTGTATTTTGACCCAAGGGGTTGCATCTTTGCATAGAGCCCTGGTGTTCTTATAGAAAATCGTCGAGGAGGATGATGGAATCCTTGTCCTTCTTTAGCCACCCTATTCCTTTCCTTGTTAAAATAACCAAACTCTCATTTCCAGAGCATTTTAATAATCAATCCTTGTTACGATATGATCTGGGTCTTGAAAGTGGAAAAAATATAGAGTTTTGGTCCACGTCTTTATTGCGACGGTTTTGCCATGGTGAAGAGGTACCCGCCATGGCGATCTGTCACCTGGGCCCATAATTTTTTAAAAAAACTCAATTTAAATTATTACATAACAATTCTTTTAATCAAGGTGTAAACTTAAACCTTCAAACTTTTAAAATTTTCTTTGTCAACATCGTTGAGGCTTCCTAATAAACGAATAGGTCATTACAATATGTAGGTTATGAATCTCCTTCTATTATTCAATATTCGGAACCCATGATGAGAGATTTGTTTACAGTCAGTTGTTGATTGCCATTTTAATAAAGCGGTTTTTCAATATTAGAGGAAGAAAAAGGAGACCGATTGAGTGCATGGAATCGCAATCTCATTTGGATCTTCATATAAATTAGTATGAATAAGAGGTTTAAATATCATTTATTTGTAAAATATTGTAAATTAGTACCCAAACATATTTGTTGACCCAAAATATATATAATGGCATTTCAAAAAAAAAATGCTCTAGGCGCTGCCTCTTCAAATCATGTTGAGACAATAGTTATTAATGAAGTCTGCTTGAGTGTGTATCGTTTGAGATTAATGGTCAATACGTTTTATGATTATAGTATCTTTTTTTTTTGAAAATGAAGATCTCAATAATATTGTATGAACATAATATTGCTTGCATAACTCAATTGAATTGAGGGGATACATCAAAAGCAGGACAACAAAACACATTTACCAAAGTTATTTTTCACAAATGATCTTCAATTAAATGGTGATACAAATATTCAATAGATCTATTTGAGTGATAATCTTGCATATTTATTCATTAAAGGATCGTTTGGTTAGAAATCAAGTTATCAGGATTACTAATCCCAAGTTTAGTTTTTCCGAAATTATTATCCACCTTCAATAAAGAATAAGAAATAAATATAAGTTTATCCCATGTTGGTTGAGATAAAATCTTGGGATAACTTATTTCAAAGTAGTGTTATTTTTATCACGCGCCCTCAATGTGGAATAATTAATTTCGGGATAAGTCCAAAATTTTATCTCAACCAAACATGAGATAACCTATATTTATTTTTATTTTTATTAAGAGTGAAAATAATTTCAGAATAACTAAATACGGGGTTAATTATTCGGGATAACTTGTTGCTAACCTAACGACCGCTAAGGCATTGCCAACATCAACATTTGAGAAGGTGAGATACAAGATTGGAATGCATCGTCTCCAAGATATCAAGTAAAATTTTTTATCAAAGAGAGTACAATACACATTCTTAACCAAGGTTTTGTTCTAATTGAGTTTTGCTAAGGTTTTAATTGAGGTAGCACTCAAGGCGTATTACAAGATGTGTATACTCTTTTTACTTCACTAGGCTTTTTTTCTACGTTTTTTCTTAGTAAGATTTTAACGAGACACATTATGGACATCCAATGGGGAGTGTTATGAATACAATGAATTAAAGTGGCTTTATCCATTTAATCTTATACATCACATACATGAATCACTTATATTCATATGTATCTATTTAATATGTAACTTCATTCTTTGTAAGGATGTATATTTGTAACTATAAATAGAGCATTTTTGGCTTATGAAAAAGACACACTTGAAAGAAGAAAAATTCTCTCCTTTTTCTACATCTTTTATCTAATATATCTTGTTTTATATTATTTCATTTGCTATCAATTTACAATAATTTTAAAAGTTTTTAGATTAGTTTTTATTTTTTCCCTTTTAAGTGAAAATTGAAACTTAGATCTGTCTTATGTTTTTATGTATAATTTTTTAAAATTATTATTTATTATGTGTCATATTTTTATTGAATGAAATTAATTTTTTTTCCCTTTAATTAAACCTATCCCTACCCAAAATACTTATTTTTTTATCCTAAAACATATAAAATGTTTTATTTGTTTATAAAAAATTATTTTATTTGTTCACCACAAAACAAAAAAATTATTAATTTATTATTCATTTTGTTGTTTCGTTGCTAGCAAATTAATTTTATGAATTAATCAATAACCTTAATTATTATTATTATTTTTCTTTAAAAACAATTTTATTTTTTGTTATTCTTTTAGTGAACAAATAAAATAATCTGTATGTTTTATTATAAGGTTGGGTGAACAAATAAAGATAATAATTTATTATTTATTATTTTTTTGTGGTTGAATGAATAAAATAATTTATATTTTTATAATAAAGTTGGATATGTTGGGTTTTAATTTTGTTCAATAAAAATATTACACATAATAAATAGGTGGATGAAGAACATATTTAGTTGAAATAGTTTACGGGTAATTTTAATCCCTTTTTAATGTAAATATAACTTTGAGATATGCCGAATTTTAAATCATCTTTTGAGCACTCATATTACTTCATGCTTTCGAGCTAATGAATTAGATGAGATTTCACGCATATGCAGGACTGACTTGCTAGATCTGCTCCTTGATTTGACTAAAAATAATGAAATTGTCTGACTAATGTTTGAACTTTATAAAAAATGTCTATAACTTTGTGTTATTTTTACACGTACCGTATAATTTAATTTTTTCCCATAACTTGTTGATTACATATCGCAACTAATATCATTGCACCTCTTTCCTTATGTTTTTCATCAGAGTAATGAAATGAAATACTTAATTGAAGAATGCATTGTCATTCGTGTGAAAAAATAAAATTGTATAAACAAAAAACTAATACAAATTACCATAGTGATACATGACTCTTTTAGAATATTGGATATGAAAAAAAGAAAATGAGGTGCAAAAAAGGAGAACCTCTTGAAACATAAATACAGTGTCATTTTCACTTTAAAGATGATGCTATGAAGAAAGGAAATTAAAACTTTGAAGTAAGAGATTTCATTGATTGATAATAGAAGAAACCCTAAGAAGATCTAACAGTATTTTCAATTAAATTGTTTTTTGATATGCCCCGTAATAGCATGTTCTGGATTTTCAATGAACATGCACGGTAATGCTAATTAAATTATTTTGATTGATCTAAGTCATAAAATGAGCCTAAAAAGTATGGCTTATTGGATGTGTGTAGCTTCAAAATATTTATAATTTACGGTGCTATTCGAAATCGCTTATTATGCTTGAAATAAAAATTGTCAAATAAGTGCCTGTCTAGATATATATATTGAACACCAGATTGTCTAACAACAAGGTTAACCTTGTGCCGTTCACACAAGTAATTTCACAAATAAGTGACACCCACGACATCTAAAAACGAATTATGAGATTAAAATTGAATATATTATTGTTGTTGATTATAAAAGTATAATATTAATAATGACCTAGCTATATAATGATTTTAGATATATATAAATATAAATTATCTTTTCTACTAAAAAGAAGAAAGAAGAGAATAAAATGTAAGCGAAATTATGTTAAAACAAAATATGATCCTAATATGCTCAAATAATTGAATCACAATATTATCCATTTATTATTTATATAATTTTTAAAAATTTGTTTTTATCAATCCTACGAGGCAGGACGGAAGATAAGTATACTAAGCAACTATGGATTTGAAAATTGAAGAAATAGTAGTACGAAAATTTAGCAAAAGTTTTCAAGCGGGAGAAGGGACTTTTAACCGTATCACAACTCACAACATTCAAATTCACATCCCGCTTCCTATTGGTCCATTTAAATTGACGCGGATCGAGACCTATGAAATCTGCACCGTTGATTACATATCAATCCGACAGCTAGGACAACCCATCCGAAAAACCAAATGACAATCCAATAGATCTATAAAAACCATCCGCAGATTCCGACCCATTTCATCATCTCTCGCTCCGACAATCAGTTTTCTCTTTCAAAAAAAAAAAATACTTATTCACCAGTTTGTTTGATTATCTTCAAATGGAGTCTACCGGAAAAGTGAAGAAGGGTGCCGCCGGAAGAAGGAGGTGGCCCAAGAAAGCCGTTTCTCGTTCTGTCAAGGCCGGTCTTCAGTTCCCCGTCGGTAGAATTGGACGGTTCCTGAAAAAAGGCCGATACGCTCAACGTGTTGGTTCTGGTGCTCCGGTTTACTTGGCTGCTGTTCTTGAATATTTGGCTGCTGAAGTAATTTTTCATGTCCCTCTTTTATATATATACATTTTTTTCAAGTTTTACCGCATTACGCTTGCTAATTTGAGGTTTCAATCAGGATCTAGGGTTTCGAATTTTAGATGTGTTTTTCTAATTTCCGTGCTTTTCACGCAAAAGCATAGTGTGCGCAAGGAAGAAATTATGTTTGGATGCGTGAAATTCGTTTTGGGTTCCTTTCAAATCTTATACTTACAAGTTTCATTTTGTTTGATTATAGGTGTTGGAGTTGGCTGGAAATGCTGCTCGAGACAACAAGAAGAACAGAATCATCCCAAGGCACTTGCTTTTGGCTGTGAAGACGATGAAGAACTAGGAAACTCCTTGCTGGTGTGACAATCGCACATGGTGGTGTGCTACCAAACATCAACCCGAACATTGCCAAAGAAGACTGGAGGTGAAAAGACTGGAAAGGAACCCAAATCTCCTTCCAAAGCTACCGATCTCCCAAGAAGGCTTAGATCCAATTGCTGCTATTTTAGATCTTCTGTGTATGTAATTCTGTTTTAGAATCTGTTGTCCTTCAGGGATATTAAAAGTGGAATTAGTTGGAACTACTACTGTTAGAACTTGTTAGTTTTTTCCTCTATTATCAATCAATGAAACCCCTTGTTTCGACACAATTACTTTTCCTCCACTGTCTTTTTATGTTTTAAGTTTTGATTCTCTCTACAGTGTAGATCACTTTCATATGCCTTTTAAAGATTCGTGAATCATATAGGTTAGTTTTGACATTTAGTTGTTGATCTTGGCCATTGGTGTCAGGTTGAAAAGTATTGTAAGTACCAAAGAATCTTGAAGGCAGATCAGACAGGTCGAGAAACATACATAAACCTTGAGCTTAGATGAATTCTTTTTAACCAACTTTTTAAGCAATCAGATCATTGTAAGTGATGTAGATTCCTTGTTAGAAATCATCATGGATTTGCACAATTTGTAATTCTCGACACACTAGCTTAATGTTGTTTATATTCATATAAGAATTTCACATCTATTGTGTACTCGGGGCTTAACTTTTGTGGCCTTGCTGAAACCTTGTTTTTTAAGATGCTTTGGAAAATCTGCTTCATAAGCCAAACACATAATACAAATTTCTCGAGGGTTAAGTCTAATTTAGGCAAGAAGTGATGAGGAGCGAGTTTCCATTATGTTGTACAAGATAAAAATTATTGTAAATTAATTTCTACTAAAACTTATGTCGATAGAGACACATATTTAGTTTCAGAGATTAAAGTTCGCCTTAAGAGACATAACTTATTCCTACATATAAAACAAAAGTTCTCAAAATTTATTGCTTGCAAATTAGATACTATACAATTTATCAAAGGCAACGGTTCACAAATATTTACCTTGTGAATTATGTGATAATTGAAAGTATTTTGACCCACAAATTTTTATTAAATGACCATCCAAGATAAAAATTAAAAATCACCGATTTGAAGGTGTTTGCGTTATAGCGCACTCGCAAGCGTATGCGATCGTACAAGTAATACAATGACCCTTTTTAAGAGCCGGATATCGAACCTGCGAGTGGACCAATTCAGGTAATTATCAAGTTCAAGTGTTAAAATTAACCTCACAAGTGTTGATTCTGAGAAATTTTCGGAAGTATAATTAAGTCTAGGGGTGATCACAAAATACTTGAGAAACAATTAAAGAGGAGCAACTAGAGTTAAGACCTATGTTATGCAATGCTACAATTTTCAATGGTTCGAGTATGAAAACTTTCGTTGTTGTCTCACATAATTAAAATGCTATGTTCATGGTCTTTCGAGCCTCTAAATACGACAAACTAGTCTTCACACCTACATCGTTGGCGGAGATGTGACGTCTAATTCGTGAGCAATTTAACTACATGGATGTGGTCTATGGAGTTTGCATCATGATTATGGAGTTTCCTACCTCTAATCATTTAACCGGAACTTAGCTTCACAACTACTTTCTACGAGTGGTGATGTGAGAATTCTAAGTCGGTGTCTGGCTCATCCATTTTAGTAACCAAGCAAGGAAAATTAGATATAATTTCTATCCTAATTGCGAATCCTATCATAAAAGTAAGAACTTGCTCCCTACATTCTCTTGTTCTAGGCTAGGGTTACTCTCTCAAGCTTTTACCTAACCTTAACGCATTTGTTTTCATGGTGATCAAGCATTAAAACATGGTGATCAAGCATAAAAACAACAATAATGAAGAATGTAAGACAAAACAACAACTAAAAACTCAAACCAAGAAGAATTCATGCAATTACAATCATCTTTCGTAGCCTCAACCCTAGAGGAAGGGTTTTAGCTACTCATGTTCGTACAAATACTCAAAAACATGTTTAAAGTAGTGTGCTTACAAGAATAATTAAAGTAGAATGAAATATAATCAACCATAGGTAGAGTTCTTCATTTCTCCCTTCGCTCCTTTACGGTTTCCCCAAGTTATTTCATGATAAATGATTTTAGAAGCTAAGGGTTCAATTTATACTAAGCTGAAAAATGCAAAATTTGGCCTGTGGTGGAACAGCTCCGTGGCATGGAGTCTATCACGGAGATTTTCCTCCGTGCCACGGAGCAAACGCGAAGGTTCACTGTTTGGTAGCCCCTGCTTATATAAATTAATTATTTTCTCCGTGGCACGTTGTTGAACGCCCCAATGCTTCTCTGTGGCACAGAGTTGACTCCAAATGTCCCTTTTAGCTTGTCTCATCATCCATAATCCACCCCTTAACATTTATCTTCAATATTAGGACCATTATATTCACATTCAACATTTGGCCATGCAGCGCGCGGAAGTGGTACCATTCCTAAGTGACACGTTCATTTGAGCGTGACCAGCTTCTGTGGGCGCGGTTGATCAATCTCCATGGCATGTCGTGTCCATAATCCCTTATAACGTTTATCTTAACATTTATCTTCAATATTAGGACCATTATATTCACATTGAGCTCCATACATTAGCAATTTCAACCTACAAAGAGAGCTAATCATATTTGTTAGTCCATGACCACAATTTACACAAAATATATGAGACTATTCTTAAATTAAGGTACAACATGCGTAAAATATGGGTATAAAATAGTATTTGGGCATGTAAATATGCCCGAGATCAGAATGACAAAAATTAAAGATAACCTGAAATAAGAGCAATCCGTACAAAAATACTGCACAGACAAGACATAAAATTATGATTTTGGTTTTCTGGGGACTTGCAATATATCTTAGGTGGAACCCATTGCCGGCCCCCATAAAGTTGGCACCAACTTTCAGTTAGACACGTTAACTAAACCTTGTTTATTTTAAAATACCTCATGTAGGGTTCCGTTGTGTCATTTTGACACTTTTTGCATAATTGACATGTCATATGATTTTCACCATCTAAGGTGCGTGGAAGACCTTTTCGACTGATGTGGCGTAGAACCTGGCCTCCAATGATAACATTGACGCACTCCCATTTATTTATACCTTCTTCCTCATTTTCAACATTTCAATTTAGTCTAATATTTTTTTATCACTTCTTCATCTCTTTTTTCTTTAATATCAGAATTTTGTTTTTTCTTCTTATTCATCTCTTATTTCTTCATCTTTTTTCGCTACTTCAACTGTGACAATGTTGAGCTTCTCAACTTTTTCATGATCTTTTCTGATGAAGATGTCCGATATAGTAGATGTGGTAATAAAACATTATTTGAAGACTTCTCGGACCTAATTAAACCTAGGTAATAGGTTTTTTACTTGTAAATTTTTTTAAAATTTAATTAGATGATTAGTTGTTTGCTTCTAATTAATTTTATAATTGATTTTGTAGAAAATTAGTGGATGTGATTACTTTTATTAATATAAAGATTGACACCCTTCTCAAGCAAATAGGGTGATCTGGGATTTGTTGAAAAAAGTCAAGGCTTTTGATGAGAAACTAAATCGAGCAAGAAATATATTTATTATTGGTATCATTGCTACTAGGTTGGTGATGTGTGAAATATGGAAATTGAAGCCTAATTATTAGTAGGTTTTGTGTTCTTTTAAGTGTTGTTTATGTATAGTTTGTGGTGGTCAACTAGTAGTAATAGTAGCTGCTGCAATGTTGTTAGTATTTTGGGTTCTTTAGGTGTAGTTTCTTGCTGTAATGTTGTTATTGTTATAGTTATGTAGATTTGCATTTTGATGAAATAAAATATTGTTTTGGCTTTATACAAATCTCAACTTGCCTCACACAATTTACAGAAAAATATTGTCAAAGTAGACAAATATCACATATAACACCAAAAGCAAATTCATTAACATGCTCCATAATGAGCCTAAAGTTAGCATTATGCTACATACCAAAAACAGCTGCATTAACAACACTCAAAATGTGAACAAATTAAGTGTTTACTGCTATATACCAATAGCAGAATAAATCTCTAAACAACACATAAAGAGTAATTGTTTGGTACTCCACATTACATAACAAAACCAACCCTAATTCTATTCAAAGTTGGTGATTCTTTTTCTTCTTTTATTTGCTATCTGTTGCAATTGGGTGGTGAAGACAACATGTTTGTTTTTTCATCTCAAGCCTCTAGGCTTAAAACCAAGGTCAATTTATGTAGAACTTGCATCTTTATAACTTGAACTAGTTGGTAGGATCCTTTGACTTAATGTTCCTGGCTCTTTTTTTTGGAAAAAATAGAACAATAATTAGTATATTTTCTTGCTTTTTTTTTTAAAGATAAAGTTGGAATGAACTTACATTTAGCGTTTGGGTTCCACTTCTATTTGTGTAGATTCCAAAATATTAGTTGGCCTCTTTGGTCCCCTTTTTGCAGAATCTTGTCAATTTGCAACTTTTCTCTCTTCTGTCGAACACTTTCTCTTCTCCTACGAGGTAGTTGACTGGTTATTCCTCTTGTAACAGGATTACTTGTATTTATAAATGGTAGGGGTTGGCTTGAGCTTGCAGTTTCTTTCACCTTCCTAACTCTGCTTGTATTTACCACAAACTATTGTTGAAGATGAGGTTGACTTAAGCTTCTTGGTGCAGGTTGGCTTGAACCTCTGGATACAGATTGGCTTGAGCTTTTTGGATTGACTACTTCCTATGAACTTTGACCAGTAAATTTTAAACTTTGGCTAGCTGCTAGTGAATTTTGACCAGGATCAGAAACTTGCATATTCAGACACAACAGTCTATGAATTCAAAAATCAACATGAAAATGAAAAGTCACAACATAAATTATTTTACCTTACAATTGATATGTTGGGATTTTGCAACACATTTGTACTTCTTTTCATGGAGTTTTGCATGCATTTAACTACTAATTTAAGTAAAAATTAACTCTATTTTGCTAAATTTTAAGAATCCAATAAGTTGATAAAAGGAGGCATAAAATTCACTAAAGTCTTCCAGAAAATGAGCAAAAGACGGATTGCACATTCAAGATGCGGTCCGCACTTTCAACCATGTGCTAATCTAGAGAATATCACAATGTGATATGCAAAAGATGGCTCAAGATTCGGTCCGTTCTGCTTCAACCAAATTTCATGTAAAGTAATTGACGGGTGGAAGAATGGACCGTCTTTCCACAAGACAGTGTGTCAATCAGAAGACGGAGGTAGGAAGAATACAAAACCAATCGACAGTTCATAATGCAGACGATCTTTTCAAAAGACGGTCCGCTCCTGTAACCTGGGCCCTCCTAATTTGAGTTTTAATTGGGATTTTGGGCTTAGTATAAATATTCTTTTTTATATTTTTGAACAATTTTTTTGCAGAGTTCGAACATCTCAGATAATTTTAGAGACTTTTCATAGTTCTAGCCTTGTATTGAAGATACCTATTGAAGATTGAAGATCAAATTACTCAATTCAAGTTTCTTCTCTCTAATTCTTGCTTTGTAAGTGAATATGTCTAATTACTTGCTTTTTTTCTTCTTCTCTTGCTATGAGTAACTACACCCAGATCTTTGGTTGTGAATCTAAATGATCTCAATTGAGTGAAATTGATTGTGGGCTGAATAATATTAGATTGATTATTGCTTTGTTTTGTGAGATTGGTGGTTGAAAAACCCCAATCATGCCCAATTATGTCTATTGTGCTTAGGAAAGCCAATTAAGATTTGGGTAGCATCAATCAATAATGACCCAAAACTTTAAACCTTGTTTAATGGATTCACCTAGACATAAGTTGAATATAATTGAAAAAATTACAATCGGGTAGAATGGAGTTCTTATCAAATTGAGAAAATTGACATATATTGACATTGTTGGGATTGTTGGAAGACACCTAATGATTGACTAAGTTGATTACTTACATATTATTGAAAAGTCCATTCTTAATTATCCTTTTATAGTGATTTTAGGGGGATCAACCCTTAAAAAGGGACACTTCCCTAGTTTTTCTTCATATTGAATTAGAACTTTCAGCATATTAAATCTGAGTTAATTACACTCTTTATCATTAATCCAAGTAGATTCTCAATTTACAAATCACATTTGAATTGCTTGATAGCATTGATCTATACAAGGTCTCTGTGGACTCGACTCCAATTCATAATCATATTATCATATTGCATCTACCACGTACACACTCACTAGTTGAGGTGTATTCTGAGCGATAACAATTTTGACGCCATTGATGGGGACTTTGGCAATAGGTCCTATTAAGTAATTTGGATTTTGGTTTGTTTTTTTGAGCCTACTCTTTCACTTTTTCTTTGCTTTGACTTGTGAAGCAGGTGCACAAGGGTAGCTCTCCCTCTAGAAGAGTTACCATCATGCAGTATTATCACTCTAAACACCAACATTCTCCATGCTATGATAATGAATGTGTACATTATGATAATGCAAACTCTATGGATGCATTACATGGAGAATAACGAGGAGAAAATTATTATGACCTATAATACCCCTCTCAACTTTCTAACTATCACAATCAATGACAGCCGCAACCTCATGGCTATGGTAATCAATATGGTTGGAAGGGGTATCGCAATCACCACCAAACTTGGGAGGATAAGTCCCCCTTAGACCGTGAGAGTTCAAGGATAGTAAGCATGTTGAAACAGGTATTGCAAAATCAATCTGAAATAAATGTCGCTCTCCAATCTAACCACAATTGTGGGATCACACACTATCTCCATTCAGAATGTTGAGCAACAAATGGAGGAGTTAGAAAGGGAGCAAGTATTCATGGACTATGATGTAGATCCCGTGATCAATGGGATTGATTATGACTCACATTGCAAGGTCATTACCACTAGGAATAGTAAAGTCCTTCACTCTAATATTGACAAGCCTGTGGATGACAAGATAGTTGACGAAGAAGAGGTAAATATCAATGATATTCAAAGAGATGATTCATGTGAAAACAAAGTTGTAGAAAATGTGGTTGAAGCCATTCCTCCTTACAACCCACTTTGAATCCTATTCCACCTTTTCCTCAAAGGTTGATAAAGAAAAACATGGATGCAAGGTATGAAAAATACCTCGAATTGTTGAAGCAAGTGTACTTGAGTATCCCATTTATAGAAGCCTTTCATCAAATGTCTTGCTTTGCTAAGTATCTTAAAGAGCTGCTAACAAAGAAGAAGAATCCTCTAAATGAAAAAGTGGGGCCGATAACACATCGGGTTTGCTCTCATCATATGTGCTATATTGAAAAGAAGGGTGATCTTGATGCTTTGACAATACATGTACTATTGGGCTCCAACATTTTACCAGTGCATTGTCTGATAATGGTGCAAGCATCAACCTCATGCCACGATCTGTTTTCAAAAGGGCAGGGCTCGGCATACCTCGACCAACCAACATGAGACTACAAATGGCATACAGGTCAATAAAACAGACAATAGCGATTATTGATGTTGCAATGGTACAAGTGGGGAAGTTTATGCTTCCAACAGATTTTGTCATCCTAGATTGCATAATGGATATTAAGATCCCGATTATTTTAGAGCATTCATTTCTTGCTACTGGCAGGGCTATTATGGATTCAAAGAGAAATGAAATCAAACTCTGAGTCAATGATTCTATCACGCACCACCTTAGGAGGCGTAACTGGCACCTAATGCCACACTGGACCCTGATCTGACCTAGCTGGACATATACACTTCTGGTGCATACCAGCAACACATATTCAAGAAAATAATTAGCTATATCTCAACTCAAAACATAGCCTTAGGCCTACAAGGCCGCAATATACACCTGTAAAAATAGCTGACCTAACAATTGCAATAACAATATCATCCTATGCGGGCCGACAAGACCACCATGCTGTCAAAATCATATCAAAAGGAAGGCAAGAGCACATATACATATATACAAGCCGAGGCTGCCAACTGATAATACAACTAGGCCCCACATGACCAACAACACATATCTAACAACCTTTAGTCTGCAAGCCTCTAAAGAGTAAGATATTGGTCAAGACAAGGCCCCTGGCCTATCCAAAACTATACAACAAAAGACAGACAAACCTCTAATCGTATGACAACTCTGGAGGAAAGGAGCTGACCAGTATGCTGAATCTGAACGGCTACTAAGGAGGTCTCGGAACCTGTCTGTTAGAACTTGCAGACAAGTATGCAGTGTCCCATGCATGGGCGTCAATACAACATGTACCGAGTATGAAAGGCAATAATAATGCTGGAACTGAAACTGCTAATAAGAACTGAACGTAGACAACTAAAAGAGTCATAAAATAACTTGAACAACCTCATCTGCACAATTATATACTAACAAATATTAAACAAACAAGAACCTAACCTAGCCCCCATAAACTTGGCAGGTACAAACAATCAAACAATAACCTACCTAGCCCCCATAAGCCATGGCAAGTACAATCCAATTTGTATACCCCTATCAGTACCACTGTAGCCTCGAAGGTATTATGTAGTTTATCTGAAACTAGCCCTACACAGGCAATCAACATACATCTATGTGTTATTCTGTATTTTAGTTGTAGGTAGCCCTTTGTGGGAAATCAACATGTATATGTAAGTAGCCCCTTAGGAAATCAATGTATCCTCGTAAATAGCCCTTCAAGAGACTGTAGGTGAGCACATGAGGCTCCTATATATGTATCTTGAGCCTTCTGGGCTCCTGTAACTGTATCTGAGCCTTTTGGGCTCCAATAACTACACCTCGAGTACACAAGACTCTTTTGAAGGTCCGTAATGCCAACTCAGGCATAAAGGAAGTCGTAAGGGCACTAGACTTCAAGTGGCTCTGCAGGCCTCAGTTTAGTCGTTCTAGACTTTATATTGCTCTGTGAACACAACAAAGCCCCATAGGCACTTCATAATTATATTTTTCTCCTTGAGCAACCTGTATAACATCTGGCAGGCCTAACTTATATTCTTGCATATCGCTCGGTGAGGTAGCATAGCCCCTTTGGCCTAAGCACAACTGTTACTTGCCCCTGTAGCAACCTGTACAACATCCAACAAGCATATCCTATGTACCCACAACTAACCAGATAGTCATGAAGACAATTATAGAAGCAACTAGTCTAGAAAGAAAAAGGGCAGGGTCCGGAGTGACCTGAACAATAATCTAAATGTCATAGAGGTACAATAATGACTTATAAGTGAACAATAAAGTCATAGACGACCAACTATATGGTTCCTTCACCTAAAATGACTATAGGTTTGCTAATAACAAGATATGATGCTAAGCATTCAATCACAACAGCCTTACATGCAGCCACAACGACTATTAACCCGAAGGTAGAACTACAATACTAAGATTCTAACTCCATAGGCGTCAATCTGCTCTGTCCAGATAGCATATAACTCATGTAAGCAACTTGTAGCCCCGTAAGCAGGTATATTTAAGTTTAGCCCTTCTAGGCAACATGTACGCAGGCATCTACTTAAGTAGCCAGAGGCGGCCCAATGTTTGGCAGTTGATAAAATCACTATTTAGGGTATCACATAGTCTATCAAATTACAAACAGCTAGGGTGGTTTCTTGAGCGACTTATACGACAAGCTGTAAGTTGTATGAAGCAATACAGTCACTTGCAATAGGTAGTTCATCTAGCAACCTACCATCCAGTTCATTAGGCAACCCTGGTGCCGCTAACTCGAGGGTAAGACTATACTATCAAGATGCTAGCCTTGTGGATGTCAAGGTACGCCAACGGCCTGTAGGCGAGCTTTACTATATATATAGGCGTCAAAACAGAGAGTTATATCGTCAAGCTGGGCCCTATGTTGCCTAATTTAACAAAGTATGCTCAACAACTGACCATAGCCTCTATGGCCTCGGTATGGAAACAAAATCTCACTAGCCAATCTAGGCGCCAACAATACAAATCAGTAATCTCTGGGCCGCTTCTAACGAGAGACGAAGCTAGAATAAGGCTAATCTCGACAAGGGATACCATACTGCAATATCAATTCAACTCGTAGAAACTACCCACAACACACGTAAACACAAACTACTATGAAAGCACAAGTCGTATCAACTATACGACGAGAATAACTTGCCGAAGAAAGTATAGCCTTTACATACCTCAATTGCTGAGTTCCACTCAACCGATCCTGCTTCAACTAAGAACTTGTAATCCTCCCCATATCTTAGCTCATATTCCATGGAAAATAGACTATTTATTGCCAAGAAGTTGGCCAGCAACATCGTCCCACAAAATATAAGGACGACAAGTCACAATCAATTCAATTCGGCAAAAACTCTTACGAATTCTTATAGATTAGGAGGGTAGAAGTACTTACTACCACTTATAGACTATTTGGACAAGAATGGAGATGATTTCTACGACTTTCACTCTGCAAGGCTCCGTCAATCTGAGCCAATTTTAACGATCCAACTCCGTAGATACGTTCTTTGTAGTCCCGGAATTCATTACCCAAGAAGAATTCGTGATTGGAGGTGATTTGGTAGCGTAATTTTCTTTCACTTCATCCAAAATCTAGAGTTAAAATTGCCTAGGTACGCTGCTCTCTTTTGGGAAATATTTTAAATGAACATCACATAGCAAACTTACATTTATAGATTGAGGCGGTGGCGGGGGTCGGCGGCGCGACGCATCGCGCGACCTTGTGTGCCAGCGCGCGTGGCTCTCTAGCCGACCTGCTGTCGCTCGAGGCTGATTCTTCTCGGGCAACTTTATTTCCTTATTATTTCACTTCCGAGCAATATAAAAACAAAAATTTAGCCCGAGAAATTATTTTCTCACTAAGTCTGTCGGCACTCCTTCACGGGGCGTTTTAGATGCATAATTAAGTTACACTCTTTAAATTATTTTCTCGTATTATGAGTTAAAAAATTATGATGACTAATTACTTAGTTTAATAAGTAAAGAATTGATATAGCTTGTGTGATTATTAGTTATGCGGTAAAAATTGAAACAAAACATTGTGTAAAAAAAAAGAAGAGGTCAATCTATAAAATCAAAAGAAAAGGCAAGAGTAACAATATAAATTTATACAATATTACGGTTCAAATCTAATATCCACAATCACTTCCACCTAAACCAGTAACGTGAATTTATACAATATTATGGTTCGGATCTAATATCCACAATCACATCCACCTAAACCTCCCAAAAACCCTAAGTGGTCATTATGTTATTGGATAAGGACCAAATTAATATATGAATAATTTGATTATTCATGTTTAATTTTATATATTGTATAATTTTTAAATACGATAAAACTTATTCATGTATTAATTTTATATAATGTTTGGTTGATAGGCTCCAAATGTTGTATAAATGTTATTCTTGTATTAATTTTATAC
>JACEIK010006444.1:76174-90574 GCA_018107945.1 Datura stramonium
GGTTTTGCTATCAACATATTACTAGGTACTCAGCCTATATCCATCCCTCCATACCTAATTTCTCCTTCTGATCTCAGAGTTGAAAAACAATTGAAAGATCTGTTAGATAAAGGCTTTATCAGGCCGAGTACTTCTCCATGGAGTGTGCCAGTTCTGTTTGTAAGAAAGAAAGATGACTCCCTCTACATGTGTATAGATTATCGGTAGCTAAATAAAGTCACTATAAAGAATAAATACCCACTTCTAAGGATAGATGACTTGTTTGATTAGCTACAAGGGGAGAAGTATTTCTCTGAGATTGACTTGAGGTCTGGGTATCACCAAGTGTAGGTTTAGGAGAGAGATATCCTAAAAATGGCTTTCAAGACTAGGTATGGCCATTTTTAATTCCTATTCATGTCCTTCGGGTTGACGAATGCTCCTGTAGTGTTCATGGATTTGATGAACAACATCTTCAGGCTGTGTTTGGACTTGTTTGTGATATTATCTATTGATGACATTTATGATAATATGAACAGTAATCCAGATTCTCAGGGATCGCCAGTTGTATGCAAAATTTTCTAAATGTGAGTTCTGGCTGAATTTGGTAGCCTTTTTGGGTCATGTTGTGTGGGATGCTGGTATTCCAGTATATTCACAAAAGATTGAGGCAGTAAAGACATGGCCTAGGCCTACAACTCCAGTAGAGATACGTAGTTTCCTGGAGTTAGTAGGGTGTTATAGAAGGTTTGTAGAGGGATTTTCTACTCTATCAGCGCCTTTGAACAAGTTAACTCAAAAATCAGCTAAATTTCACTAGACCGAAGCATGTGAATAGAGTATTCAGGAGTTAAATATAGATTGACATCAGCGCCCGTACTAGCTTTTCATGAAGGTTCAGAAGGCTATACAGTGTACTATGATGCTTCGGGCATCGGCTTAGGGTGTGTTCTGATGCAACATGGTAAGGTAATTGCTTATGCCTCAAGGCAGCTGCGGAAGCATGAAAAAATTTATCTCATTCACGACTTGGAGTTAGCGGCAATAGTTCACGCCTTAAAAATATGGAGACATTATCTATATAGGGTGCATGTGGATATTTTTACTGATCATAAGAGCTTCTAGTACATCTTTACACAGAAAGAGTTGAATCTACAACAGCGTCGCTGGTTAGAATTATTGAAGGACTACGACTTGAATATTTTATATCATCAAGGGAAGGCTAATATAAAAGCAGACTCCCTTACTTGTAGGTCAATGGGATGTTTAGCGCATTTGAGACCCGAACAACAGGAGGTGGCCCGAGAATTGCACCAGTTGGCCAGCTTAGCCATCAGAATAGTAGATGCGGGAGACAGTGGGGTAGTGATTCAGAATACCGTAGTATTATTCCTGGTTGTACAGGTAAAAGAGAGATAGTTTGAGGATCCTAACATGGTACAACTCAACGATAAAATTCAGCGAGGTGAAGTATCAGCTTTTGAGGTAACAGAAGACCGGGTCTTGAGATTTTGGGGTTGCCTCTGCATTACAGATGTGGAAGGACTTCACGGCGGATCATGGTAGAGGTACATTATTCCTGTTATTCTCTTCACCTAGGTTTAACAAAGATGTATCATGACATAAAAGAGATTTACTGGTGGCGGGAATGAAAAAGGGTATAGAAGAATTTGTAGCATAATGCCCTAACTGTCAACAAGTAAAAGAGGAACATCAAAAACCTGGCGGATTGACACAGGAGATAGTGGTGCCTATGTGGAAATGGGAAGCAATTAACATGGATTTTGTGACAAGTTTACCCTTTACCAGGCGCAGATTTGATTCCATCGGGTGATTGTTTATAGATTAATGAAATCAGCTCATTTTTTGCCAGTTCGGACCACCTTCTTAGCCGAGCACTATGCTGAATTATATATCAGAGAAATAGTTCTATTACATGGTGCCCCGACTTCTATCGTTTCTAACAGGGGGCACAATTCATAGCCAAATTCTGGAAGCCATTTCAAAAAGGCTTGGGAACATAGGTTAACTTGAGTGCAGCATTCCATCCTCAGATAGATGGGCAGACAGAACATACAATTCAGACGCTTGAGGACATGTTGCGAGCGTGTTTGTTAGACTTCGGAGGTAGTTGGGATGAGCATTTACCCCTTATTGAATTTGCTTGCAACAATAGTTATCATTCGGCAATCCAGATGGCGCCTTATGAGGCCTTATATGGACAGAAATGCGGATCCCATATCGGGTGGTTTTAAGTAGGGGAGACAAAATTAGTACGACCTGACATGATCCACCAATCAGAGGAGAAAGTAAAGCTTATCAGAGAACTCTTGCTGAAAGCTCAGAGCCGCTAGAAATCGTACTCTGATGTGTGGCCTCGAGACTTGGAATTCAGTGTTGGTGATTCGGTGTTTCTGAAAGTTTTGCCAATGAAGGGCGTAATGAGGTTTGGTAAAAAGGACAAGCTTAGCCTTACATTTATTGGGCCATATCAGATCCTCCAGAGAATAGGCAAGTGGCTTATGAGTTAGACTTACCCCAGAGTTAGAATCTGTTCACCCGGTCTTTCACGTGTCAATGCTACAGAAGTGTATAGGGGACCTATCTCGAGTCGCGCCAGTCGAGGACGTCTAGATTACTGAGGAATTGGCCTACAAAGAGGTTCCGGTGGCCTTATTAGATCAGCAGGTTCATAGGTTAAGGACTAAAGATGTTGCCTCTGTTAAGGTATTGTGGAGAAACACGAATAAGGAATAAATGACCTGGGAACCTTAGAACGACATGAGATATAGATATCCTCATTTGATCCTGGATTAATCCAGATGACACAGTTAAGGTAAAGTTGATTTTCAACTATTATTTTACGATTCATGTTATCTATACTATTCGATTAACTATTATTTTGTTGTGAAATAGTTGCTATAGTGCCCTGTAAGATACTTGTATTGGAGTTTTCTGCATTTCAGGTTTTTCAGATAGTCCATGTTATAGGGGAGACTCTGCCGAAATTTATCCAGAACATTAGTTAAAAGAGTTAACTCCTATAAGTTTTAGTTGACATTCGAGGACGAATGTTCCTAAGGGGGCTAGGATGTTACACCCCATAAACTTCTATTGTTTAGTCTGCATATTCGTATGTAAGTCAAGAGTTTTAGAGTACGACGCATATGAGAAAGGGCCCAGGTAAAGGAAAAACAAGTGCGGAATCAAGATAGCAAGGGAGAAGGCCGAACAAGCTGCAATAGGGGCAACGTGCCACAAACCCTCTCCCTCCATGTTGGGTGCAATGACACGCCCGTAAATCGGCACGTTGGGGACCATTACATGAACACCCTTGGCAACTTCCCAAATGTTATATAAGTTCATCTTTTAATTTGGTTTTATTTCATATTGAATATCCTCGGCCAGAACTTAAAAGAGGCGCAAAGTTTGATTGATTTTCGTTCGATTACGCTGCTAAATGCGGTCCAAACTCAAATTAACTTCAGGTATCGAGTTTTAAGCCAACAGGGAGAATTACTAAGGAGTTATTTTCTCATAATTCGCTCGGCAAATCGGAACTCTACCGAGTAGAAATTGTCAGAATTGCTCCAAACTGATTCCTATATGGCCACAAGCTTTAGGTAAGCATTTCTCCCTTTTAAACTTTTGGGAAATTATAGGTTTTCGGCCGCATTTTGCAAAGTTGAAGTATTATTGTTATTAGTATCAAAAGTTGTCATTTCAAAACAAATTTGGTTTTTGAATTAGTGTCTTTCTCCCAGTATTATGGTTATAGTTGGAAAGAGCTGTTGAATACAATTTGAAACTTGTGTATTATTCGGGATACGACAATTGAGGTTTGTTAAAGAGAATTCCTTTGGCAAGTTAGTTTCTATGGTATTGTATTACAGTTTGAACCCTAGTAAGAGAGCCAGAAGTATTGTTGTTGTGCTTAGCTATTGTTGTTAGCTGAGACCAGTATTTATGTTTAGTTTGGGATTAACTTTTCCCTGTATAGCCTTCCATGACCAACCCCAGGGTTACTAGTTGTATCAAATCCCAGGGTTACTAATTGTGTCATTTCCCACCAGAGGCAATATGATGTCACTCTAAGGAGCGATATGCCATCCCAAGGGACGATGATGAGTCCCAAGGTCCATATACAACCCATTCCATGGCTGGACTACCAGTTCTATGTCGTATGGGCATCACACCAACATAAAGCCTGCTACTCGGGGTGTAGTTATTAGGATTCCACTAGACTCAGACACATCTACAGTTCAGGTGCCGAGTGAGTTCAGTTGCAGACCCAGAGGACAAGTAGGTTGGCTATAGTTACTTGTTGACCCATTTTGACCTCGTTAGGGGTATATAAATTGAAGTGTGCCCGCCAGGGCTTATGGGGGCCCCGAGTAGGTAGCTTCCGACTTATGGGGAAAAGTAAGGTTTTTGTTTGCACTGTTTACTGATAGAATAGCCAGCAGGAAGTTAAGTTATTCAAGTTATGCTCCTATCCCTTCTACTCAGTTTGATTTCAAGTTTATTCAGTTATTTTCCATTACTGCCTTTCATATTCAGTACATGTTGTACTAACGCCCACCCTTGGGAAGCTGCATTACTTCCCGGCAGGTACGGATAGACACGGATCAGGACCTTCTTAGCTTTCATCCGGAGTAGGCAGTACAGTTAGCTCTCCTCTTTTTGAGCTTATTAATTAGAAGGTTTGCACTTCTGACTGAATAGTATATGGGTAGGTCGGAGCCCTGTCTCGACCATTATTCCACTCCCACAAGCTTGCAAATTTACAATTTCCCAGTGGTTAGTTTGTTGTTGTCCGTGTGGGGCCTATATATGTTTTATTCTATGTGATGGGCGGGTGGGGCCTTGTTTAGATATTAAATAGTGGCCTTGTTAGATATATTATAGTTATAGTTGCCTGATTTTTATTTCAGTTATAACTAGACAACATCGTGACCTTGTTGGCCAGAGGATGTATTTACAGCCAAGATATGGCTCACTTTTTTCTTGAATTATGTTGCGGGCATGCACCAGACATTCATAAACCTAACCAAGTCAATTCGATTCAAGTGTAGCACTAGGTGCCAGTCTTGCCTCCCAAAGTGGGGCGTGACGGGCTCGCACGCTGAAATTTGTAAATGGGGTCGAACCTAGACCTCAAAGAGTGTAGGACAACGATGCTGATTAAGGATATTGACCTCTCCAGCCTGATTGTCTATGCCCAGCTAATTGAGGCTGAAAAACTGAGAGTCATGGAGTGAAAGAACAAGTGGAAAAGGTCTAGCCAATCAGATTATAGCCACTAGAGGTCTGGTGGTAGAAGCCACCCATAGCAGCAGCAGCAGAGGGATCCAACACCTAGCTCATCCAGTTCCCCTACCTTTATGTCCCTCCAGGATCGGAGGGGTGGAGCCTCTGTCTCTCAGTCCCAGAGTTACAGTGTCGATAAAAGGTATCCAGCTTGTCCCCATGTGCAGCAAGATCCACCCAGTAGAGTGTCTTCAGGATCGAGAGGGTTGTTTTGGTTGTGGACAACTTGGTAATCGGCTTAAGGAATACCTATTAGAAGGACGGGGAGGGTCACAATCCACTATCTCATCAGCTTCAGCAAGCCGACCAGCTCAGCAGGCTACTACATCAAGTACGGAGGCCGATTAATGCCAAAATTGTTTTTACACATTATCATCTTGTCAAGATCAGGAGAACTCACCGGATGTGGTCACGAGTATGTTACGTCTTTTCCTTCTAGATGTATATTCCCTACTTGATCCGGGGGCCACACTATCATTTGTGACTCCCTACGTATCAGTCCAATTTGATATCAGTCTAGAGGTCCTCTCAAAACCATTTTCAGTCTCTACCCCAAATGGAGAGTCAGTTAGAGTCAGTTTGGTGTATAGAAACTGTCTGATCTCAGTCTTCAATAAAGTCATTCCAACTAACCTTGTAGAGTTAGATATGGTCGACTTTGACGTCATTCTTTGCATGGATTAGTTACACTCTGATAATGCCTCAGTCGACTATAGAACTAGGGTTGTCAGGTTTCAGTTCCCAAATCGACTGCAGAACTAGAGGTTGTCAGGTTTGAGTTCTCTAATGAGCCAGCTCTAGAATGGGCGAGTGGTAGTTCAGCGCCTAAGGGTAGGTTTATTTCCAACCTTCAGGCTAGAAACCTTATATCTAAGGGATGTATTTACCATCTAGTGTGGGTCAAGGATTCCAACTATAATACCCCAACTATCCATTCAGTTCATGTTGTCAGCAAATTTCTAGATGTGTTCCCCGAATATCTTCCCGGAGTTCCTCCTGAACGGAAAATCGACTTTGGTATAGACCTTCTCCCAGATGCTCAGCCCATCTCCATCCCTCCTTATAGAATGGCTCCGGTTGAAGTTAAGGAGTTGAAGGAGCATCTAAAAGATCTTCTTGATAAGGGTTTTATTAGACCCATCATCTCGCCCTAGGGTGCTCCAGTGCTATTCATGCGAAAGAAAGATGGTACCCTTAGAATGTGCGTCGATTACCGTTAGTTGAACAAGGTCACAGTCAAGAACAGGTATCCCCTACCCAAAATTGATGACTTGTTCAACCACCTTCAGATAGCCAGTTGTTTCTCAAAAATAGATCTCAGGTCAAGGTATCGTCAACTAAGAATCAGAGAATCTGACATATTGAAAACAACTTTCAAGACTCGGTATGGTCACTACGAGTTTGTGATTATGTCCTTCGGACTAAAAAATTCCCCTGTATCCTTTATAGACCTGATGAACAGAGTCTTCAAGCAGTATTTGGATATGTTTGTCATTGTGTTTCTCGACAACATTCTGGTATACTCCAGAAATGAGGAAGAGCATGCTAAAAACCTGAGGATAGTTCTTCAGAACCTCAGAGACCGCCAGCTATTCACCAAGTTCAGCAAGTGCGAATTCTAGTGGAAGTCTGTGACTTTCCTAGGTCATGTGGTCTCGGGTGAGGGTATTTAGGTTGATCCTCAAAAGGTAACAGCCGTGAAAGACTGGCCCAGACCTACCTCCCCAACCAAAATTAGAAGTTTCTTGGGTTTGGCTGGTTATTACTGACGCTTTGTGGAAGGTTTTTCTTCTATAGCCTCTCCTTTGACTAGGTTGACTCAGAAGAAGGTGAAATTCCAGTTGTTAGATGCATGTGAGAAGAGTTTCTAGGAGTTAAAAACTCGACTCACTATCGCTCCAGTGTTGACCCTACCGGAAGGATTAGATGGGTTTGTAGTATATTGCGACGCTTCCAGAGTTGGACTCGGTTGCGTTCCGATGAAGTGGGGCAAGGTGATAGCCTAATCCTCCAGATAGCTTAAGGTTCATGAGAAGAATTATCAAACTCGTGACTTGGAATTAGCAGCGTTTGTGTTTGCATTGAAAATAAGGAGACACTATCTGTACAAGGCTCACATGGATGTTTTCACCGATCATGATGTCGCCCAAATTACACCTCGCAATTGAGATATAAGTGGTCGATTGTCAAATATAGAACCCAACAAAGTTTGAGGTCGATCCCAAAGAGAATATGGAAAGAACTTAAGTTAACGCGAATATTTTTTCTATTGAGTTACTTATTTCTGAAGGGGGAAACAAATAGAATGATAAACAAAAGTAAAACTACTAAATGCTTAGATCAAATTCGGCTTGTATTCAATTAACGACTTGACTAGGATTGTGTTCCCCAATACTTCATAACCATAAGGCTTATACACTAGTGATCTATTCCGGTGTTTGACATACAATATCGGTAAGTTAGGTTCACCTAAATGGTTGGTCCCCTATCTAGAAGATTATCACCACGCAACTTGGTCCGTGTACTGGTGTACTTTAATTGACCCTTACCCTTAATATCGGATTAGCTATCCTCGAAAAAGTTCAAGCTATTAGATGAGGGTTGATAGCCTCAAATCTTTGTTGTTAATCCCTTTTGCCATCCATTACCTCCTTGGTCTGGTAAGTAAGAAAAGGCAAGTCCTAACGTTTGAAACCGTCAAGAATCATTCAAAACGAAGGGAAAAACAATACATACATTAAACCCCATTCAAGAATCACTAAGTATTTTACCCATGTGGGTTAATTCATCTTGGTTCGCACAACCCTAGTTATGGGTTTAGCTACACATGCTTGTATGGTCACAATCAAAAAATATTGAATAAATCATAATTGCAACTTACAAATTATCATAGAAGAAAAACCAAGTAGGTTGAATAAAACTCTAAAGTTGATGAATAGATTCCAATGTTGTTTTTGATCCTCAAATTAAAGAAAAAAATTGTAAACCTTGTTTCTTCACTCAAGAACAATCGTACAACACCAAAATCCTACTTGAAAAATTATAATAATCGGCTTCCTCCCAAAAATAAACCTAAATTGTGTTTTTATAGTTCTAAGAAAACCTTTTCCTAACTAAAATTGGAAACCAGGTCGGCAGTGGCAACAGGCTTGGTGATGATTCATTGGGCCCTCTGAGAGTCGTGTCTTGCTTAAAATAGTTGTCCTTAGCATCGTACCTAGTTGTGGCAACGGGTCACCTAATGAATCGTTGTGCCTGAGCATGAGTCATTAGGTCCTTCATGGTCTGACTACTTCAAAATTCCAGTGCACCTTACGGTTGGCTCCAGTGATCTTCCAACAAGTTGTTAAGTCAACTAACGACTTGTTGAGTCTGTCGTCAACTCCACTGGCTACTTTGGCAATATTTTCTCTCCCAATCTTCACGACTGACTTCACGACTAATTACCAGGTGTAACGAGTCGTTCCCTCAACCCATCAAGTACACTGTCTCAGCATCTTCAAACTTCAATAATTTCCCACGCCTTAAGCAACAAGTCGTGCCTCTTGCCAACGACCCGTGAAGTGCCTGGTCACCCTTTCCATTATTTTCAGCATTAATTTGCCTAGTTCACTTCCGAACCTGTTTTCCTGCAACATTAAGCACAAAACACATCATACCTATATAGACATACCCGAAATGTGCATAATTTCTTGGTTTTAAGCGTCAAAAGTTCCGTAAAATGACGAAACATAAACACCCTCAACTTAGAACTTTTGCATGTCCAGGCAAAAACAAAATAAAATAAACTACTTCTATGCTTCAATCGAAAGAACTCTAGGAAACTCACGACAATCACATTTATACATCAAATCAAATTTTCTAACCCCTCCCTCATCACATAAACTCAAATCATTATACGTATACAAAATTTCCAACCATGACAAAGAGGAATCAAAACATGGCAAAACATTGTCACTTGCAACCATGCACATAAATCAATAATACTGGCCCAGACAATTTGCAGATGATTTTGTTGAACAAATTCTGTCACCTCAAAGAAGTTCCATACTCACACATGTGTATATGATTATTTTAATAAATTCCTCTTGGAACTAGGTAAGATTCACTCGCTCTCACAAATAAATTCGAACTGTGTGCATACAATACCATAGGCTTGCCTTTACTTTCAATACCTCGATTTTCGGATAAGTAACCAGGATCACTATAGGACTTTTTATCCTTCTAACGTAGNCTATAGGACTTTTTATCCTTCTAACGTAGGCTCGGGCTCGGGTATGGAACTACACAACTCTTGGCTCCACTTTTCACCTTTTTCCTATTTTCTCCCTTTTCTTCCTTTAACTGCTTCTTCTTTTCTTTTCTTTTGCAACTACGGATGCGGTTTCTCTTTATTCAAATACTCATTAATGTCATATTTTTCTTTTCTTTCTTTTTGACAACAATTTTTATTTCTTTCTTTTCTTTTCATTATGCATAACGCACCCACCCTTTCCTTTTTCATTACCTGATTTTCATGATTCCCAACTCTTCTTAATCACCCCTATAGTAGCCACCCGCAACTTAGGTGATTTTCCTGAGTTGAGGTTCACAATGTCCAAGGAGGGACTAGGGCCAAAAAAGGTTCATTCTTACTAAAAGAAGGAAGGTTAATTGGTGTAAAAAAAAAGAAAGGTCAATTTAAGCTCAAACATTTTGATCAAGGGATTTTTATTCTCTGTTGGTAGGTCTTTTAAGGCTAAAATGGGCTCATAAATCATAAACGGCCTATTATCCTTTCCTAGTTTCCTATCCTCTATCTCGGTACGACTGACCGGGCAAGTTCTAGATTGACATACACAACCGAATTCAGTTATTAAACCTCGCTCACACATAGCACATGTCAACATCCTCACTTCTACTAATTGCTAGTTCAGATATAGCCATACAATGGCATTCATGTTCACAGTTTCAAAGCCATGCAAAGATTCACAAAGGTCATACTCGTCAACTTTCAAATACACATACAAAAAATTTTTCGAGGGGTATCAAATTATCAATCAACAAAAAGATCAAAAATTTAAGTTGTTGAATGCCTTCAGTCTCCTAACTTTCTTTCGATTGAAATTAAAAAAAACTAAATAAAATCCTAAACGTGTCGGTTCTACTAGATATGGAACAATCGAGGGAAAAGATATTCAACAAGAAAAACTCTCGGGTTATGTTCAGCAAAAAGAATGCATAAGTATCCCTCCCCACCCTATCAAGAAAATCATGCATCGTCCTCAACGCATATATATATCAGATAAAACTAAGGAAATAGGGAACATACTTGTGCGACCTAGGTGTCAGCTACCTAGTCGGTGCAGGGTCTAGATACACCTCCAATGTTATCTCCAACATTACCGGCTTGACCCGGTGCATTCTCAGATCCAATAAAGCTCGTTTCTTCTCCATGAGCTCTCACTGCCTCAGTCTCGGCTCTCTGTCGAGCCTCCTCTCTCGATTCATACAACACTCTCTCCATCTCACTCCGCTCTCATTTTTGCTGAAGAAGCATAGAAGCATCATCTTTAAAACTTGGTTCCTCTCGAGGCCTCTTTCCCTTATCATGTGCCACCGGCTTCTTCGTGATAAAGTCGAAAATTGATGGTAGCTCTTATTCGAACTCATCATCTATCATAGGAAGTATCGGTGGAGGTACTACAGCTACTTATCATGCGGCCATGTCCCGCACCTCAGATCTGAGAGCTCCTAACTTTGAGTACCATTTTTACAACTCTGACGCCTGTAACTGTGCAAGGCGCTCATCCATTCTCTTCTCAAAAGCATCCAATCGGTCATGCACTGAACTGGACAATAAATCCGACTCCTTCGACACCCACGACTTTACCTACTTAATTAGCACTTTAACCTGTAGAGCCGTATGTGCTTGCTGCTTTTCGGCCTTAGCTAGTCGCCTAGCCATATCTACGAAGAACTCCTATGAAATTATAACTAGGCTAGATGTAGTGGCTCATGGAGGCACAACTGGTGGTCTGGGTGCTTCTTCTATAGATGATGACTTGGGAACATCGGCAGGTGTGGCGGTATCCACTGCATCTGTAGCCTGGCTACCTGTCTCTCTTCCCTCCATAGGTTTAGCCGCCAACTCAGTGAATTGTGTTGCATCAGTCTGCATCTTGCTACCAAATGCCTCTACTAATATGGTCTCTCCAATGGATGCAGCTTCCTGAGTCCTTTCCCTCGATACCGGGTTTGTGTCATTGCGAATCAACCCGATATCAGTTATCTTTTGGACCACTACTCTCTGGTCAACTGATGGCAACTTCGGCACCTTTGACTCCCGACAGAGTCTATCTATCAGGTAGGGAAAGGGGATTGTAGTACTATCATTGATCGCCCGCTCTCTAATCTCCTCAGCAATGTACCACGGGAAATTGATGGCATACCCTTCCATTATACTTGTTACCAATGTTGCTCTATCAGGTTAGAGGATATTATCATTGCTTGTTTGTACCAGCCTGTGCCGCACCAGTGACCACCAAAATTTTTCTTGAAACTTCAGTGTGGCCTTCTTTATCTGAGACTCTGTGCCATGCAGCCATTCAACTAGCGGACATCTCATAGCAATGATCCAAGACAGCCAAGTATATTGCTAGATGCGCTCCTGGCTATTCAACTTCTTGGTTCTTACTTTCTTAAACTCATATAACCTGTGGTCGAACTCAGCCGTGTTCATCGGAGCATGATACTCTGGCCCATACAGCATTCTGGAAATTGTCCGCTCAGATATATCTACCGGATTCTCTCGCACCAACACCTGATTTAAGGCGGGCCTCTTTTTCCAATCCTGACCCCCTAATGCCAACCGCTGCAAAGTGGCCGCATATGCTGCATAGAACTCTCGAACTAAGCACGGGCTGTAGCTACCTGATGGCTCGGTCAACCAATCGAACCTGTATTTATCGAACACCGCTTGTAGCTCTGGAAGGTCTTTTAGCCCTATAGTGATCAACCTCGGCTCCTCATATATGCTCCTCTTCGTATTGCCTTTCTCATTAGGAGCAATATCGCTGTTATATATGGCCCGCATGCCATGAACACACCATCTCTGCACGTTTCTTGGTTGTTCGTTTGATGTGTCCGAGGTCTCAGTTAGCTCATTATCAGAGTCCCCTCGCTGAGCATTTTATTCATCAACTCTCTCTGTGTTTAGTCCAGCTGTGGGAGCCTCGAGAGCAAGTGCAGCAGCAGCCCTGGCGTTTTCATTAGTGCGGCTGGGCGGATCCCTTACTAGTGGAGTAGGAGCATTGACCAGCGCTGTCGGATTTGAAGTTTGTTGAGCCCTAGACCTGGTGGATCTCCTCACTAACTGCTCCTCTGATATGTCATATTCTTCCTCAGAGCCACTTGACTCTGCAGAGGAGGACGTATCATCGCACAGTCTATGGTATGAAAATTGACTGCGCTCAGGTGCTTGTTTCTTTGTTGGGTCCTTCTTCGGTGTACCTCTTGGAGACATTGTACCTGTGGAAACTTTCTTAGTATGAAAGATGAGATGAAACAAAAAACATTTTTGAGCTGGTGCCCAGTGGTCCTGATGAGTGACTGAATGAGTCCTTTCTACTGGCAACAACTCGTGAGGTCGCTCGTTGTCAAAAACTGGACTTCCTTCAAGTTGGCCCAGTGTACTTGACGACTGATCCCAACGAGTCTTTACCAAAGGAAACAATTCGTTAGGTACACTCTATTATTCAACTCCACAAAGACAGACTTCACATTCTAAAACCAATCCAAGTATATATACAATCGAAATCCATTTGTTTAAACCTTCCTAGGGTTCATTGACATCAAGAGGTACATATTTGACACAAGCACACCATTACTCAAAATACATTAAATTTCATTCGAAACATGGGTCCTAAAAATTCTTGTTTAAATGCAAATATATTCAAAATTCAATGGGAAAGATTACTCACAATATTCTTTGTCAAATATGGAGTGTAATCGTGTGTGCGTTGAATGATTTGAGTTGCAGTGTCAAGGATTTTTCGATGGGTTTGAGTAGAAGGAGAAGAGGAGGAAAGTTTGAAGTTGTTGGGTTTAAGTTTAGTGGTGAGAATTTGGAAAAGTAAAATGATTGGGTTTATATGATTCAACTTAAAATTTAGCCCAATTCTCGTCCTGGGTCAGGTCGGATATGTTCATTAAAACTTATAACACCCAGTGTGACGATTCGTTAAGTACTTAAACGAATCGTTGTGCCCTTTAGTGTCGCCATTTCGTGTCATGACTGGAGTTTAGTAAACTTACCTGGAACCTACGAGTCAAGAAATGACTCGTGGTGTCACCCAACAGGTCGTGGCCTGAGTCGTGGTCCTTAGACTTGTGTAGCCCCAAGACGAGTCACTTAACGAATCGTTTGATCTCCCAACAATTCGTTGAGTGAGTCGTTATCACCATTTTCCTTTTAATTCTGATTGTTATCCATTGTACTTGATGGGGGACCTCACTATTCATTTTCTGAAGAAAAGAATCATTAAGTCACCTGTTTCCCCCCTGTTTTCTATAGTTCTCTTCACCATTTGACTGAACGAGTCATCAGGTCAGACAACGACTCATTCCGTGACATTTTTCACTAGAACTGAAGTTCCAGTTTTTGGTTTCAACTTCAAATTTTCCATCTTAATCACCTGCACCCATCAAAAATCGTAAACATTGTATATTTCTTACATTTACAACTTGGGTTGCCTCCCAAGAAGCGCTTGATTTAACGTCACGGCATGACGTGGGTTTTTTGGCTACTCAAACTTCATCAAAACACCTCCATGGGTTGCCTCCCGTACTGCGCCTGATTTAACATCGCGGCACGACGCAAGTCTCTTTACTACTCAGAAGTCGTCAAGTAATTCATCTCCATCCTCCGGTGCTGAGACTATGTTGAATTCCTTTGGTTGTTTCATGGTTTGGCTAATGTTGAAGGTAACCTCTTCTTTGTTAAACCTGAATTTTAACTGGCCTGCCTCCACATCTACTAGGACCCTACCTGTTGCAAGAAATGGTCGGCCCAAAATGATGGGGACCTCAGAATCGACTTCGCAGTCCAGAATTACGAAGTCTGCTGGGAAT
>JACEIK010006445.1:10485-31644 GCA_018107945.1 Datura stramonium
CCCCCACTTAAGATCATACATTGTCCCCAATGTAAATATGCAAAAAGGGAAAAGGGACAATAAACTCCCTGAGCAGGTCACTCCTCTTCATCGTCAGCCTCAGCCTCACCTCCATCACCCCTGCTGGCATCACCAAACCCAAAGAAATCATCATCCAACCCTTCAAACAAGTCATCAATTGGCCCCCAAGTTGAAGACAGATAAGCCATTGTAGCATCCAAGGTGCTCATGTCGGGCACTTTGATCGAAGTCCGACTCTTCCATTCATGCACTTCAGTTTGCAGGGAAGTGATTGCCCCTTCTACTGCATCCACCCTCTTGCATAAAGTGGCGACATTCTCGTACAATGATTTGAGCTCCTTCTTGATTGTTTTGGCAATGAGTATCGGGAGGCTCTTAGAAAAACATTGAAGCTGGCTTTCATGCGAGTTTTCCATCTCCACAAGGCGATGGAGATCACTTGGCTTAGAAGATTAGGGTGGTGGAGAAACTATTTTCTTGGGCATGTCACCCGATGCTTGGCCCGACATGTCAAGCTAGGGCATATTGGATTGTAGGGCGATTGGTGATTGGGCTGACCCATGGGAGAGGGCTTCTTCATACACGCTGAAGGCTTGCAGGTGATTCCTTTTTACTTAAGGTGCCTCAACATCTCTCTTCTACTTAATATCGATTAAACCCAAAGCCATGGAAAGAGTTTTATCAAGGAATAGAGGCACCCCAACTGTTGAGAAAAGCTGGGAAATTAAAGCAGCATAAGGCATTAAGGTACTGGACTGCCTGTCCTTCCTTTTCATCTATTGAGCAAAACTTCCCCAAAGTTGATGGGGATTCCCGTCATTATACAAGCAATAAGAATGGATATTTGAAGAATGACCCTCCGCTCATTCTTTGAGGGGATGATCCGAGCATAAATAAAGTCGATCCACAGCTTGGCCTTGAACTTCAAGTCATGGCGAGAGATTTCTCGAACCATAGAGGCCCATAATGGATTGCCAACTGCTATAATGCGGCCTATCCACACAAACTTGTCCTTCATATCGGCCACCCATGCCATGTACTCCGTAGTGGAGTCGATTTTATCCTCCCAGAAAAGATAGTTTATAGCAGCCGGGGTGATATCAACTTCCACCCCCGGATCATCACTGATGGCAAGAAGGGGAACTCATCCACTTTTCCCCGATGTTGCATACTCTCTTGGAAGGCCTAATAAGAGGCATAGAACTCTGTGACCAAGTTGGGGTAGTATGGAGGCAAAGGATTGGCAAATGCGTGCCATTGCTTGTGGGTGAACTGCTCGATGATATTAGGGAAATCACCTTTCAACCCAGCTAAGTCAAACCTCTTCTCCACCTTGATAGAGCGGCCCTAGCAAATGACATAATGTTTCTTCATGTCCGGAACACAGAGAATGATGGCTTCCTTCGTGTTGGCTCATGGTGGAGAAACCTTCTCTTTTCCTTTTCCCTTGCTAGCAGATAAAGCAGGGGTCTTTTCTTTGCCGGTGTTCCTTGAAGATGACATGATTTATTTTTTTGCAAGAGGACTTTGTGGTGTGTCTTCCAAAGACATCGAAAAAAAATGACTCAATTTGGGTCATAGATGATAGACTGACCAAGTCTACCCACTTCTTATCGGTTCAGGTGACTTACAATGTCGAGAAGTTGGCCATGCTGTACTTGAAGGAAGTGATTTGATTGCACGGGGTACCAGTGTTGATTGTGGCTGACAAGGGCACTCATTTAACTTCAAATTTCTAGAGAACCTTGCAGGCAGAGTTAGGCACCAGGTTGGACTTGAGCTCAACCTTCCACCCTCAAATAGATGGATAGTCAGAAAGGACTATTCAAGTGTTGGAGGATATGTTGCGAGCGTGTATGATAGATTTTGGGGCCCATTGGGATAAATTCTTATCCTTAGAAGAGTTCACTTATAATAACAGCTATCACTCGAGCATTGGCATGGCCTCATTTAAAGCTCTCTACAAGAGGAAATGTAGGTCCCCAATCGGTTGGTTTGATGCATTCTAGGTGAGACCCTAGGGAACTAATTTGCTGAGGGAGTCCTTGGAAAAAATTCAGAAAATTCAGGACTGTGTAATAGCTGCTCAAAGTAGACAAAAGCAGTACACTAACATGAAGGTGAGGGATATCGAATTCATGGAGGGAGAGCAAGTGTTTCTCAAGGTATCCCCTGTGAAGGGGGTGATGAGGTTCGAGAAGTGGGAAAAGATTAGCCCGAGGTACATCATACTATTTGTGTCACGCCCTGAGTCTACACCCTGGACTGGATACGATACTTGGAGTCACGAGTAATTCCAAGTAAACCTCTGGTCTATCATACACCGGTATACAAAATAAAACACACATAGCGGAAGCTTGAAATAATAACATAAAGCGTTTATTAGAAAATTTAAAACTGAATCATAAACATCAAAATAGTTTGAACAACACTGATAGTCTAAAAAATGAAGTGTATATCTAAAGCCATTAACTGATGAGTTGTTGGGACAAGTCCCCAGCTAACTCTAAGTCTAACTGAATGTACAAAACATAACTAAGATAAATGAAATAATGTCCTTGAAAGATGGGGACTAACACTTCTGCTACTGAGAGAGGGAGGTCTGAACAAAGTAGGCTAACAGTGCTGGGTCTAAGAACCTGCAGTTGTATCATGAAATGATACAACATAAAAGTATGTGTCAGTACTTTGAATGTACTGAATAAGTAGGAGAAAACATAACTGAATATAAATGACTGAACTGAAAATAACATGCAAAGATCAACTGATATACTGAACTGAATAACTGTATTAAACTTAGATGGTCAAGATGACCCTGTGTAATGGTCAAAGATATGCCCTAAGTCTGAAAGTTCTAAGTCAGAGATACTATATTGAACTGATCTAAACTGATAGAGCTGGAACTGAACTAAACTTCTTATTTTGAGACTGGACTGAGCTAACTAGTAGGAGAGTCTATAACCGACATGTAACCACGTGAGCTAAACGTGGAGTCCAATGTATACGCCCAATCGGTAGGACCGAATATACCTTTCCAGGGTATAGAGGCATGAACTGGGTGATCACAAAAGTCTGGGGCCAACCAGGACAAAATATTGTAACATACGCTGGCAACATAGTTTTAGGAACCTTGGTGCACTGGAATCCCGGTCCGCTCGGTGCTAAGTTCTACTCCACTGGAATACCTAAACTGGACACTAAGCTGATAGCTCAATACTGGGTTCCAAGACTAGTCAGCGATATATAACTGAAGGTACCCTGAGCATCTTATCTGACCAAGTTCTGAAACTGGATTCTAGACTTGTCATAGCTTCTTATCTAGAGGCATCGTAACCGTCTAAGAACAAACTGTAATCTGACTGGGGTTGTAAGGCTTGTTAGAGCTATCTGTCTAAGTTTCATGATTTCCTAGTAGACAATTAAACTAAGTTATAGATCTGATTCTGATAACTAGGAGGTGATACTGACACCTCAGGAATCTCTGTAGTCAAACTGATTAGCTGACGTTATTCTGGTGAATTCCGGAGGTTGCTAAAAATCTCACTGAGACTAGGCTGACATTTTTGAGTATATGAACTTTTTGACTGAAATTTCCTAACATACGTTTAACTTAGTTTCTAACACATACAAATATTATAGAAACCCCTAACTCTTAAAGATTCAAGAAATCTCAAGAATTCAATCCTTATGCAGGATTCTAGTTTTTTCTTTCAAGAGTTAGGGCTAAAATTCACATTCAACTGCACAAATATCATTCCAATTACAAATTGGTGGAAAACATCAAAGATTAGAATATAATAATATTACTTAAGAATTAAACAAGATCTGATAGCAATATCTTCACAATCGAAAATTTAGGGCTAGACCTGATAGTGAACTGAGGAAGAGTTTTAGGGGACACAACGGAACAACAATCCCCTTGTTGAATTCACACATACCTGGATACAGAAATCCCTGAGAAGATTCCTTGAAAAAATCTATGAAGAATCCTTCTTCTTACTTTGTGCTTTAAGCCTCTCTGAGAAAAACTTTATGCTTAACTAAGGAGAGATGGAAAAAATGAGAGAAACCGTCGGTTTTCCACCTCTGAAACCCCTAATACAACTCAAAATGACATAGTTTAGGGACTAAATAGGTGAGAATTTACAAAAGTAACCATGGGATTTAAATCTGAAATATGGTCGAGAGGATCCCAATGGGTCACTCAATGAGTCGTTGGTTGAGACCACAACTCGTCAGGATGAGTCGTTGGTTTCACTATCTAAGTCTTGGGGTTACTGGATCTGGCGATGTGAGATACCAGGACTCGTTGGATTAACCAATGGGTCGTTTGTTGTCATTGGAGGATAAAACTGGAGGGGCTGACGACGGGTGCCACAACGACTTGTTGGTGGACTTAACGGGTCGTTTTGTCCAGTCGTTAGGTTCTGTAGAAGATATTCTTGAAAAGTCTCATGGGTTCTTAATGGAGACATGACAGTTCGTTACCTGGTGAGCACGACTCGTTGTCAATACTCGCCAGGTACACTACCTCAACCCCAAATGATTTTTATATCTGGCTGACCATGACTACTCCTACGATTCATGGTGACTGACCATGACGGTCTTTCGTTGGGTACACTAACGGTCTCACGACTGACCCAACGAGTCGTTAGATCTCATAACCACTCGTTAGGTGAGTCCTTCTGAGGCATTTCTGCATATTTCCAGTTTTCTCTGGTTTAAGTCCCGGATCTAGTCTTTGAGTTTTTGGGGCATTACAATCTCTCGCCCTTGGAAACATTCATCCTTGAATGTTGGAAAACACCCAAAAAAGTAGAGAATTTCAATCACTATGTTCAAATACTGACCTTAAAAGTTCAAAACTAACGAAATGACTACCTCCAAACTGAACTACAAGTCTGAACTGAATTCACTAATCATACCCATGATCAATCACATGAAAGAAACTGGAACACATGAATTGAATGGAATTTTAGAGAGGGAATTGGTACCTTAAACTAAAACTGAGCCAGAAAGGAACAAGTGTGGGTATCTAGCCATCATATCTGCTTCGACCTCCCATGTAGGTCCCTCAACCTTTTGATTCCTCCATAAGACTTTGATTGATGCTACATCTTTCTTTCTCAACTTATGAACCTGACAGTCAAGAATCTGGACTGGGTCTTCTTTATAAGATATACTATCTTACACCCCCACACTTTCTAATGGAACAATTGAAGTTGGATCACCAATTCACTTCTTCAATAATGACACATGGAATACTGGGTGCACAACTGCTAATTCTGAAGGTAATTCTAGCTCATAGGCTACATTGCCAATATGCCTCAAAATTCTATAGGGTCCCACATACCTGGGACTTAGTTTTCCTTTCTTCCGGAATCTTATCACCCCCTTCATGGGTGAAATTTTTAAATAAACCCAGTCATTAACTGCAAACTCCAACTCTCTTCTCCTCATATTGGCATAAGTTTCTGACGTCTCTGAGCTATTTTCAATCTTTCTTGGATAAGTTGAACTTTCTGCATTTCCTCTTGAATTGAGTCTGGCCCTATCAAGGTAGCTTCACCAACCTCAAACCACCTTATAGGAGATCTACACCTTCTACCATATAATTCCTAAAACGGGGCCATCTGAATGCTATATTGGTAGCTGTTATTGTATGCAAACTCGATAAGAGGCAAATGGTCATCCCAATTGCCCTTAAAATCGACCGCGCATGCTCTTAACATATCTTCTAGGGTCTAAATGGTCTGCTCAGCTTTCCCATCTATCTGCGGGTGAGAAGTTGTGCTAAATTTGACCTAGGTGCCAAGTCCCCTTTGAAAGGACCTCCAGAAATGAGAGGGAAATTGGGTACCTCTGTCTGAGATAATGGATAGGGGTACCCCATGAACTCTGACTAACTCTCGAATGTACAGTCTGGCATAGTCCTCAGCTGAGTCAGTGGTTTTAACTGGGAGGAAGTGAGCTGACTTAGTCATTCGGTCCACTATTACCTAGGTTGATTCATGTTGCCGACGAGTTCAAGGTAGACCCGTAATAAAGTCCATATTTACTTTTTCCCACTTCCATGTACGTATATTGTTATCTCGAGTCATACCTCCTGGTCTTTGGTGTTCTACTTTAACTTGTTGGCAGTTCGTGCACTTGGCTACAAATTTAGCAATATCTCTTTTTATGTCGTTCCACCAGTAAATATCCCGTAGATCATGGTACATCTTGGTAGCACCATGGTGAATGGAATATCTAGAACTGTGCGATTCAGCTAATATCTGCTATCTCAACTCGCAGACATCCAGTACATATAACCTTCCATGGTAACGGAGCACACCATCTCCCCCTTTGGAGAAAGCTTCTATTTCTTTTCTGAGAACTACTTCCTTAAGCTTGAGTATGATGGGATCTTTGTCCTGTCTGGAATTCACTTCAACTACCAAGGAAGAATTTGACTCACTTTGCATTACCACTCCTTCGGCTGAATCCACCAACTGTACTCCCAACCGAGCTAGCCTATGAATATCCTTTACCATTTCTTTCTTCCCCTCTTCAACGTGAGTTTCCCTCTTCCGCATAGACAAACTACTTAGTGCATCAGCCACCTAATTGGCTTTGCCCAGGTGATACAACACACTCATGTCATAGTCTTTCAGTAGCTCCAACCACCTTCTCTATCGAAGATTTATGTCCTTCCGACTGAAAACATACTGAAGGCTCTTGTGATCTATGAACACATCCACGTGAGCCTCGTATAGGTAATGTCTCCATATTTTTAGTGAAAACACCACCGCTTCCAACTCCAAGTCATGAGTTGGATAATTCTTCTCATGAACCTTGAGCTGTCTAGAGGCGTAGGTTATCTCTTTGCCCCGCTGCATCATAACACAATGGAGTCCAACTCAGGAAGAATCACAATAAACAACCAACCCCTATGTTCCTTCTGGCAAGGTGAAAGCTGGAGCGGTAGTGAGTCAAGTCTTCAACTCCTAGAAACTCTTCTCACACGCATCCGACCACTGGAATTTCACTTTTTATAAGTTAACTTAGTTAGAGGAGATGCTATAGAGGAGAATCTTTCCACAAACCATCGATAATAACCAGCTAAGCCCAGGAAACTTTTGATTTCCGTCGGAGAGGTAGGTCTAGGCCAATCTTATACTGCTGCTATATTTTGAGGATCAACCTAAATACCTTTATCCGAGACCACATGACCTAGGAAAGTCATAAAATTCAACCAGAATTCATACTTTCTGAACTTAGCGAACAGTTGACGGTCTTTGAGCGTCTGAAGCACTATCCTATGGTGATTAGCATGCTCTTCCTCATTTATGGAGTATACCAGAATGTAATCGATAAATACAATGATGAACATATCTAGATATTTCTTAAAGACTATATTCATCAAGTCCATGAAGGCTATGGGGCATTTGCTAGCCCGAAGGACATAACCACAAACTCGTAGTGACCTTACCGAGTTCTGTACGCTGTTTTTGGTATGTCATACTCTCTACCCTTAACTGATGATACCCTGACCTGAGATTGATTTTTGAGAAACAACTGGCTCCCTGAAGTTGGTAAAACAGGTCCCAATTATGGTGAGGGGACACATGTTCTTGACTGTGACTTTGATCAGCTGCTGATAATCTATGCACATTCTGAGGGTACCGTCTTTCTTACACACAAATAGTATTGGAGCACCTCAGGGAGAGATGCTGGGTCTGATAAAACCCTTGTTGAGAAGTTCTTTTAGTTGCTCCTTCAACTCCTTAAGCTCCACTAGAGCCATTTTTTAAGGAGGGATGGAGATAGGATGAATATCTTTGAGGAATTCTATTCCAAAGTCTATTTCCCATTCAGGGGGGACCCTGGGAAGATCCTCAGGAAATACATCTGGGAACTCACTAACCACTAGAACTGACTGGATAGTTGGGGTCTTAGAGTAGGAATCCTTAACCCAAACTAGATGATAAATACATCCCTTGGAAATGAGCTTCTGGGCCTTAAGGTAGGAAACAAACCGACCCTTAGGCACTGAACTACTACCATCCATTCTAACTCTGGTTCATTTGGAAACTGGAACTTGACAACCCTAGTTCTGTAGTCAACTGAGGCATAACCGGAGTGTAACAAATCCATGTCGAGGATAACGTCAAAATTGACCATGTCTAACTCTATGAGATCAACTTGAATAACTTTATTCAAGATCGAGACTGGGCAGTTTCTATACACTCGGCTGGCTCTAACTGACTCACCAACAGTGGTGGAGAGTAAGAATTATTCTGAGAGGACCTCTGGATTGATATTGAACTAGACTACTACATAGGTAGTCACAAATGAGAGGGTGGCTCCTGGATCTAGGAGGGCATACACATCTAGATGAAAGAGGCGTAACATACCCGCGACTACGTTAGGTGAGCTTTCCTGATCCTAACGGGAAGACAATGTATAAAAACAATTTTAGCACTGACCGCCATTTGTACCTGATGTGTTAGTCTACTATGCAGGTCGGCCTGTTGGGGCTGATGATGTGGTGGATTGTGCTCTCCCCCGTCCTGCTGACATGCAATCTTTAAGCCGATGATCAAGCTGTCAACAACCAAAATTACCCTCTCGATGCTGAAGACACTCTCCCAGGTGGTTCTTTCCGCACTTGGGGCAAGCTGGATATCATCTTCCAGCATTGTAGATTTGAGACTGAGATCCAGATGCTCCAACCCACCGATCCTGGCGGGACAGGAAGGTTGGGGCGCTGGCTGAGCTACGTGCTAGGGCTCTCTTCTGCTGTTGTTGTTGCTGCTGTGGGCGGCTACTACCGCTAGACCTCTGATTGCCATAATCTGACTGGCCAATCCTTGCCCATTTATTCTTTTGCTCCATGTACTTCAGTTTTTGGCCTCAATCTGCTAGGCATAGACAATAAGGCTAGAGAGGTCCATATCCTTAATCAGCATCACTGTCCTGCACTCCTTGAGGACCAGGTTCGACACTCCGTTCACAAACTTCAACATGCGAGCCCTTTGCTCGGCTACCATCTCTAGAGTGTACTTAGACAGCTTGGTAAACTCTAGTGCGTATTCTTCTACAGTCCTGCTGTCCTGTCTAAAGTTCATAAACTCAACCACTTTTGCCCCCCTCATCTCCCAAGGGAAATATCTATCAAGGAAGGTTGTGTTGAACTCCTCCCACTCCACAGATCCTGCTCCTACTGCCCGCCCCTCTTTCCACTGTTCATACCAGACCTGGGCACCCCTTGTAGATGGTAGGAAGCTAGATCAGCACTCTTAGAGGAGCTGACACCCATAAAGCGGGTAATCTTTTTTATCTCAACCATGAACTCTTGCGGGTCCTCACCCACTTTGGATCCCTGAAATGATGGGGGTTCATTCGGGTGAAGTCTCGCAACCTAGGAGCTGCTATGGACTAGCTTGTGTTAACCGAAATGACTTGCTGGGTCACCTGATTGGTGACTATTAGAGTGTGAAGTTGGATAGCCTCCCTCAACTCCGCGGTGGACACTGTGTCATCCTGAGGGGCTACTGGAGCTGGTGGGGTAGGTCTGTTGGTGTTGTCAGCCCTTCTTCCGTTACCGTGTCATGGAGGCCTAACTCACTTAAATGAAACAGAGCACGAGTTAGAAGGATTCTTCCAGCAATAAACATTAATGCATGATAAAGAATATGCACAAAAGAGAGTTTTCCTAATAACATCTCGTAGCCTCCTCATCATAAGTGTGGCGCGCTTCACACCAATAAAAAGGACTCTACTAGATGTGTCTTTCAAACATTTCAAGGATATTCTAAACCTAGTTCTCTGATACCAAGTTTGTCATGCCCAGAGTCTACACCCTAGATGGGACATGGTACTTGGAGTCACGAGTGACTCCTAGTCAACCCCTGTACTATCATACACTGGTATACAGAGTAAAACATACATAGAGGATGCTTAAAGTAATAACATAAAGAGTTTATGAGAAAATTTACAACTGAATCGTAAACATCAAAATAGTTTGAACAACACTAATAGTAAGGAAAACCAAGTCTTTATTTGAAAGCCATCTAACTGATGAGTTGCTGAGACCAGTCCCGAGCTAACTCTAAGTCTAACTGAATGTAACAGACATAACTGAGATAAATGAAATAGTACCCTCAAAAGATGAGGACTCACACTTCTTCTACTGAGAGAGGGAGGTCTGAACAAAGTCGGCTAACAACACAGGGTTTGAGAACCTGCAGTTGTATCATGATACGATACAGAATAAAAGTATGCGTCAGCACTTTGAATGTACTGAGTATGTAGGAGAAAACATAACTGAATATAAAAGACTGAACTGAAAATGACATTCAAAGACCAACTGATATACTGAGATGAATAATGTAATAAACTGAGATGGTCAAGATTAACCTGTGTAATGGTTAAAGACATGCCCTAATTCTGAAAGTTCTGAGTCGGAGATACTGTACTGAACTGATCTAAACTTATAGAGTTGAAACTAAAATGAACTACTTATTCTGAGACTAGACTGAGCTGACTAGTGGGAGAGTCTATAACAGACATGTAGCCACGTGAGCTAAATGTGGTGTCCGATGTATATGCCTCACTGGTAGGACCCAATATACCTTTCCAGGATATAGAGGCATGAACTAGGTGATCACAAAAATATGGGGCCAATCAGGCCAATAAATACTGTAACCTACGCTGGCAACGTAGTTCTGGGAACCTAGGTGCGCTGGAACCCTGGTCTTTGGTGATACGTCCTGCTCCCACTAGAATACCTAAAATGGATACTAAGCTGATAGATTAAAATTAGGGTCCAAGACTAGTCAGGTATATATAACTGAAGGTACCCTAAGAGTCTTATTGGACCAGATTCTAAATCTGGATTTTGGACTCGTCAAAGATGCTTATCTAGAAGTGTCATAACCGTCTAAGAACAAACTGTAATCTGACTGCTGTCCTAAGGATAGTCAAAGATATCTGTCTAATTGTCATGACCACCCAGTGGACTAATAAACTGAGTTCTGGATCTGATTCTGATAACTGGGAGGTGATACTGACACCTCGAGAATCTCTGTAGTCAAACTTATCAGCTGACATTATTTTGGTCAAAGCAGAGATTGCTAAAAATCTAACTGAGACAAGGCTGACATTTATGAGTATATGAAGTTTCTGACTGAAATTGTCTATTATACATTTAACTGAGTTTCTAATACATACAAATATTATATAAACCCCTAACTCTGAAAGATTCAAGAAATCTCGAGAATTCAATCCTTATGCAGGATTCTAGTTTATGTTTTCAAGAGTTAGGGATAAAATTCACATTCAATGGAACATACATCATTCCAATATCAAATTGGTGGAAAACACCAAAGATTATCATAGAATAATATTCCTCAAGAATTAACAAGGTCTGGTAGAAATATCTTCACAATCAAAAATTTAGGGCTAGAACTGATAGTGAACTGAGGAAGAGTTTTAGGTGACACAAAGGAAGAACAATCCCCTTGATGAATTCCCACATACCTAGTGACGGGAATCCTTGAGAAGATTCCTTGAAAAAATCTGTGAAGAATCGTTCTTCCTAACTTTTGCTCTGAGCCTCTCTAAGAAAAACTTGCGCTTAACTGAGGAGAGATGGAAAAGAGTGAGAGAAACCGTCAGATTTCCACCTCTAAAACCCCTAATATGACCCAAAATGATGTAGTTTAGGGAATAAATAGGTGTGAAATTACAAAAGTAACCCTGGGATTTAAATCTGAAATCTGGACAACAGGGTCCCAAAATGAGTCGTTGGTTGAGACCACGACTCGTTGGGACAAGTCGTTGGTTTCACTGTCTAAGTCCTAGGGTCAATGGATCTGACGAAGTGAGATACCACGACTTGTTGGATGAACCAACAGGTTGTTGGTTCCTCCCATGGTCACTGGACGAGAAAACTAGAGGGGCTGACGACGAGTGCCACCATGACTCATTGGTGGACCTAATGGTTCCTTGTGTCCAGTCGTTAGGTTCACTGGAAGATTTTCTAAAAAAGTCTCCTGGTCTCTTAATGGGAGACATGACGGTTCATTACCTGGTAACCACGGCTCATGGTCACCACTCGTCAGGTACACTGCCTCAACCCCAAATGATTTTTATATCTGGCTGACCACGACTCATCCCATGAATCGTGGTGATTGACCATGACTCGCAGGGTCTTCCTTTGGGTACACTGACTCCTTCTTTACTTTCTTGAGCCTAGAGAGGTAGCGATTAGGAAAAAAGAATTACAACAAAACCTTGATCTTAGTGATCATTGTATTAACTTGAGTTGTGGTTGCAGGAAGTGATATTTGGGACATATTGATAACGTTTAGTTTGCAACCGCTCATGAGACCTGACCCGGTGATTGAGTATAGTCATTCAATAGGGACGAACCAGTCATTTGGATGAATCTAAGTTATCTGTTCTACAAGTAAGCATTGGTGATGATCACATATATATACCCGAAATAGTTATGAACCCATGGGGAACACAAAACCCTAGTTATCTTTCATTCTTGAGTTCAACCAAAGTTTTAACAGTTGTTTTTAATTATTGTTTTCTTTAGAACCCCTAATTTTGTGTAACTACCCAACAAGTTCACTTACTGGCTTTAGTGTAGCTCTTCCATATTCCCTATAGGATCGATCCCAACCTCTAGTTGGATTGTTTATTGACAATGTCTGCTTCATACTTTTGTAGGAGGTATGGTTTGAGCATTATCAACTGCCCATAGTCATCCTGCTTAGAGCATCCGCCACTATATTTACTTTACTCGGGTGATACAACACACTCATGTCATAGTCCTTCAGTAGCTCCAACCACCTTCTCTGATGAAGATTTAGATCTTTCTGTCTGAATACATACTGAAGGCTCTTGGGATTGGTGAAAACATCCATGTAAGCCCCTTAAAGGTAGTTCCTTAATATTTTCAACACAAACACCACCACTACTAACTCCAGGTCATGAGTCGGATAGTTCTTCGCATTAACCTTGAGATTTCTGGAGGAGTAACCTATCACCTTACCCCGCTGCATCAGAACACAACCAAGTCCAACTCTGGAAGTGTCACAATACACCACAAACCCATATATTCCTTCCTACAAGGTTAACACTGCAGCAGTAGTGAGTCGGGTCTTTTACTCCTGGGAACTCTTCTCACACGCATCTAACCACTGAAATTTCACCTTTTTTAGTCAACCTAGTTAGAGGGGATGCAATAGAGGAGAAACCTTCCACAAAACATCGGTAATAACCGACTAGACCCAAGAAACTTCTGATTTCGGTTGGGGAAGTAGGTCTTGGCCAGTCTTTCATTACTGTTATCTTTTGAGGAACTACCTGAATACTCTTACCCGAGACCACGTGACCAAGGAAAGTCACTGACTTCAACAAAAATTACATTTGCTGAATTTAGCGAATAAATGGATGTCTTTGAGCATTTGTAGCACTATCCTCAGATGGTTAGCATGCTCTTCTTTGCTTATGGTGTATACCAGAATGTCGTCGATAAATAAAATGACAAACATGTATAGGTATGGCTTGAAAACCCTATTCATCAAGTCCATGAAGTTTCGGGGGAATTAGTCAGTTCGAATGACATAACCACAAATTTGTAGTGACCATATTGAGTTCTGTAGGCTATTTTCGGTATGTCACACTCTTTGACCCTTAGCTGATGATACCCCGATCAGAGATCTACCTTGGAGAAACATCTTGCTCCTTGAAGATGATCGAACAAGTTGTTGATTCTGGGTATGGGATACCTGTTCTATACTGTGACCTTATTCAACTGACGGTAGTCGATACTCATCCTGAGGGTACCGTCTTTCTTACGCACGAATAATGCTGGAGCACCCAATGGAGAGATGTTGGGCCTGATGAAACCTTTATCAAGGAGACCCTTTAGCTACTCCTTCAAATCCTTAAGCTCAGCTGGAGCAATTCTATAAGGAGGGATGTAGATGGGCTAAATGTCTAGGAGAAGGTCTATGTCGAAGTCTATTTCACGCTCAGGAGGAACTCCGAGAATATCTTCGAGAAACACGTCAGGGAACTCACTAACAAATGGAACTGACTGAATAGTCGAGGTCTCAAAGCTAGAATCTTTGACCTGAACTAGATGATAAATGCGCCTTTATAAATAAGCTTTCTGGCCTTAAGGTAGGAAATAAACCGACCCTTAGGAGCTGAACTACTGCCCGTCCACTCTAAAGCTGGCTCACTAGGGAATTGAAACCTGACGACCCTAGTTCTGCAGTCGACTGAGGTATAACCCTAGTGTAACCAATCCATGCCAATAATGAGGTCAAAGTCAACCATGTCTAACTCTACAAGATTAGTAGGAATTACATTATTCAAGATTGAGACGGGGCAGTTTCTATATACCCGGCTGGCTCTAACTAACTCGTCAACTGGGGTGGAGACTGAGAATGATTATGAGAGGACTTCTGGACTGATACAAACTGTATAGATACAAAGGGAGTCACGAATATAGTGTGGCTTTTGGATCTAGTAGGGCATACACGTCTAGATGGAAAAGGCGTAACATACCTGTGACCACGTCAGGTGAGCTATCTTTATCCTGACGAGAGGACAAAGCCTAAAAATGGTTTTGGCGCTGCCCGCCATCCGTACCTTAAGTGTTGGCCTGTTGAGATGGTCAGCCTGCTGGAGCTTTTGAAGTAGTGGAGTGTGATCTTCCCCGTCCTACTAACGGGCAATCCTTGAGCCGATGACCAAGCTGTCTATACCCAAAACAACCCTCTTGGCTATAAACGCATTCTCCTAGATGGTTTTTTCCACACTTAGGGAAGCTGGTAGCAATTGATGGCGCTATGACTCTGGGTCTGTGAGCCAGATGCTCCACCCTCCGATCCTAGCGGGATAAAAAAGTAGGGGCACTAGCTGAATTGGGTGTTGGAGCCCTCTACTTCTATGGGCGCTACTATCGCCAGATCTCTGGTGGTCATAATCTGACTGTCCAGTCTTTGCCCTCTTGTTCTCCCAATCCAAGTCTTTTAGTTTTTCTACCTCAATCTGCTGGGCATGAACTATCAGGCTTGAGAGATTGATATCTTTAATAAGCATTGCAGTCCTGAACTCTTTGAGGACCAAGCTCGATACTCCATTAATGAACTTCAGCATGCAATCCCTCGGCTGGGCTACAATCTCTAGATCATATTTAGACAACCTTGTAAAATCCAATGTGTACTCTTCTACCATACGAATTTCCTGTTTCAGATTCCAAAATTCAACCACCTTAGCCTCCCTGAGCTCGGAGGAAGAATCTATGTAGGAAGGCTGTAGTGAACTCCTTCCATTCTACGGATTCTTCCCCCGCTGGTCTCCCATCCTTTCACTGGTCGTACCAGATTTGAGCTACCCTTTTTAGCTGGTAGGAAGCCAGGTCAACACTCTCTAAGGAGATAACACCCATAATTTTAGTGATCTTCCTGATCTAATCCATGAACTCCTGTGGTCCTCTCCCACCATAGATCATGGAAAATTAGAGGATTTATTTGAATGAAGTCTTGAACCCGAGCAGCTGTTGCGGACCCATTAGTATTGACCGGAACCGCCTGCTGGTTCACCTAGTTTGTGGTTGTGTGTGCGAGCAGCTGGATAGCTACTCTGAACTCTATGGAGGATACTGGTTCATCCTAAGGGGCTACTGGAGCTGGTGGGACAAGTCGGTAAACATTGCCATCCCTTCTTTTGTTACCACGTCATGGAGGCATGATTTCACTGAAATGAAACATAGCACGAGTTAGGAGAACATTTCTGGAATTTAACTTCAACACACAATAAAGAGTATGAACAAAAAGGGAGTTTTCCTTATAATGTCTCGTAGCCTCCGCGTCATAAGTGTGGCACGCTTCACACCCATGAAAAGAACTCTACTTTACGTGACTTTCATACATCCTAGGATACTCTAAACCTAGTGCTCCGATACCATGTTGTCACGCCGCGAGTCTATGCCATTGAGGAGACATAGTACTTGGAGTCTCAAGTAACCCTAAGTCAATTCATGGTCTATAATAATGCTAGCATTCTATGTAAAACATAGAGGAAGCTTTAAAATAATAAAATAAAACATCTAAGAAGAATAACTAAATCATAAAGCTTTAATACAACTAAAAACGAAACTTAAAATCGGAATCTATGTCTACGTCTAAAAGCCTTCTATCTAATGAGTTACTGGGACAAGCCCCCAGCTTACTCTAAGTCTAACTGGAAGAAATATAACTGAAAAGAAAAAATCATCATCCTCGGAAGAAGAGGACTCACCACTAATGAGGCTAAAAACTCATAAATGTGATCTGCTAACAGTGTTGAGACTGAGAACCTCCAGCTGTCTTATAAAAGGATACAACATAAAAGGTATGCATCAGTACTTTGAATGTACTTAGTAAGTAGGAGAACCATAACACGGAGAATGACATAACAAAACTGTAAAGACATGCAATGACCAACTGAAATATTGAAAACTAATATACTGAAATGGTCAAAATGACCCTATCTAATGGGCAAAGACATGCCCTAAATTTGAGATACTGATATGAAATACTGCACTGAAATGATACGAACTGAGTAATTTGAAACTGTTCTGAACTGAGATAATCTGAGATTGAACTGAGATAATCTGAGATTGAACTTAACTGACTAATGGGAGAGTCTATAACTGACATATAACCACGTGAGCTAGACGTGGAGTTCGATGTATACACCACATCGATAGGACCCAATATACCTTGCAAGGGTATAAAGGCATGATCTGGGTGATCACAAGTCTAAGGCCATGAGGCAAATAAAATCAACCTACGGTGGTAACATAGTTCTGAAAACCTGGGTGCGCTGGAACCCCGGTCCGCTTGGTGCTAAGTCCTACTTCCCCTGGACAGTCCTAGACTGACTACTAAGCTGATAGCTCATAACTAGGGCCCAAGATTAAGTTAGGAATACCTATCTGAAAGTATCCTGAGAGTCTTATCGTACCATATTCTGTAACTGGTGTTGTAAGACTGGTCAAAGCTACTTATTTGGAAGCTTCATGACTGCATAAAGAACCATTAAAATCTAATACCGAGTCTAATTCTGATAATTGGGAGACACTACTGACACCTCAAGAATTACTGTAGTCAAACTGATCAGCTAACATTTCTAGACAACACTGAGTGTAATAATCTGGCTGAGACTGAACATGTATATATATTAGAATAAAATTCCACATACACTAACAATATGGGTATCTCAAATCTAATAGAATCAAGATATAGGGAAGCTAGTCCAATACGCAAGATTCTAAATTCTACTAAACTGAGAACTAGGGCTAAATCATTCCACTAGATAAATTTCTCACAAATTTCTAGAAATAGGGAATAATAAAGCAGTTAAAAATCATGAGAAATACTCTACTTGAAATATCAAGAAATTAGTCTAACAATCATTTTATATTTTGAATCCACTAGGCTGAACTCATAGAGAAAAATAAAGGAGATTTTCGGGACATAAGGGAAGAACTATCCCCTTGTTGAATTCCCACATACCTGGCTTGGAAATCCTTGAAGAAGAAAGTTTGAATATCTTCAACTGATGAGGAGCCCTAGATTCTGCTTGAGAGAAGAAGTACACTACTTTCTTCCTCCGACTTCTTTAGCCACTTCCGAATCTGTCGTATTCGGATCATTTTTCTGAGAGTTTACATGGGACGTTGTTTAGGGGCTAAATAGGTGGGAAATTAAAAAAATATCCCTAGAATAAAAACCTGGAAACTGACCGATAGGGACTCAATGTGTCACTTAACGAGTCGTTAGCTGTGACCACGACTTGTTGGGACCTTTCGTTGGCCCTACTACCTGGGGGTTGAAGACACTCAATCTTGCAACAGGGGACACAATGACTTGTTGGTTGAACCAATGGCCTATTGGTTCCTCCTGTGGTCACTATACGAGGAAACTTGGAGGGCTTGACGATGGGTAACACACGACATGTTGGTTGACCCAACGGGTCATTGTGTGTCATCGTTACTTTCACTGGACAATTTATAAAAACCCCAAACTTGACATGACGGGTGGGGAACATAACTCATTATGGAATACAACAAGTCATTATTTCCACTCATCATCATTGGAATAGGATTCTGGGGGTCTCACCCAACGACTTCGACAATGGGTCCTTGTTTCTGACAACGACTCATGGGTTGAGTTGTGCGGTCCTGGAGAAGGGATTCTAGACTGGGGAACCAACAATTGACAGGACGACTCATTGTTTCTGACAACAGGTCGTTCCTTGTCTTTTGGGTTCTCAACTGATCAAACAGGGCTGACCACAGCTGACACAACGAGTTGTTAGAGATGACCATGACTCATTGTCTCAGTCATTCTGAAGCATTTTTTTCTTGTTTTGTTCTAGATTTTTCTTGCAAGGTTTAACTCTGGTCTAGGAAATTTCGGGGTGTTACACAGGCACACATAGATCCATTTGGCAAGCTCCATAACTATCCTAACTTGTAGTATTTTTGTATACATTTTTATTATTCAGAGGTATGCCCTGAGGATATATTTTATTACATTCTTTATCGGTATTCTTCTCATGGATCACGACATTCCCTAGTGAGTTAAGTTAGTTTTTCATTTTAGTTATTATATTTTCATGGGATTTTTCACGTTTCGTACTTTAGTATCTGATGTAGATTTTATTTTGCTTAGATAATACCTTATTGAGTAGATGTCTCTTATTAATTCAGTGAATGCTATTCCCAAACAAATCAATTTAGAATTGGCTAGATAGATTGCTGAAGTCGGGTGTCAATAACATCCTTCCCTTATTTTTGGTCATGAAAGTTGGTGTCAGAACTATCAGGTTTAGGGGTCTTCAGAGGTCATAAGCTGTGGCTTTTAGAATTTCTATGTATGGATGTGTGATGCCAAATGTAAAACTTGGGAGACTTACGACATATTAGGAAATTTCTCTTATTCTCTTCTTAAGTTGAGAGTAAAGTTAACATTTCTAGGTAGTAACAATAGTTAATCTCTTATTTTAGAAATAATTTTCATAGCAAGATCAACTTCCTCCTCAGCTGGTAACAACACCTGCATACTAGCAGCTAATCCTCAAATGGTTCCCCTAGTTGCACCTGTTATAGCTAGAGGAAGGGGAAGAGCTAGAGGTAGGGGTTATGGATAGAATGTCATAGGAAAGGATGCGAATGCTAGAGATATGAAAGGTCAAGGTCAGGCAAGCATAGTGAGAGATAATGCTCCAGTTTTTCTGGTTGTTGATGAGCAAGCAAAGGTTACTCCTCCTAACCCAGTCAGAGAAAATTAGCCCCAAAAACCTGATGACAAAATTGATAGGATTTTAAAGTATTTGGAGACACTATTTCCTTAAGGTGGTAATTAGACGCCCCCTCCCCATGGGACAACTAAGGATCAACACGATTTAAATATAGAAGCAGAAGAAGATCACGTTCGATCTCCCCCCAGCTTATATTGCACCATAGGTAGTTACTTTTCTACCTGAAGCAAGAACCAGTTGACTTATATAGTACATGGTGTGTGGAGGACTTACAAAAACTAGAGGTACGAACCTTTCACCAATCTCTTGGTCACAATTCAAATAGGCTTTCCTCGAAACATTTTTCCCAATAGATAATAGGAAGAACATAAAATAGGAATTTGATGATCTCACATAGGGTACGATGACAATTACTGAGTATGAAATGAAAGTTAATATATTAGCAAAGTATGCCACAATCTTAGTTTCTTTAAAAGGGAAAAAAGGTCAAAAAATTTGTGTATAACCTTAATCTTACACAACTAGGGATGTAGTCTCGCAGATGTATGATTAGTCCTTGCTCGAGGTAGTGGATATACCCAACTGTAAAGACAGTTTTGACAAAATTATCAAATAGCCTCGCGTAGCTAATGAGACAGCAAAGACTGCAGGTGGTTATATTAATCAAATATATAGAGAAAAGAATAGAAATAGTTCAACCAAAAGTCAATCAGTGGTTAATTTTTCACCATATCCTACTCCAGCTAGGCAAGACCAACAGAGTACGGTTCAGGCCCCTCAATGGCATCTCATAACTAGTCAGGGTCAGAATTGGTTCTCCCATCTTATATGTCCTTTATGCAATAGGAGACATTTTGTAAAATGTATTTTGGGTCAAATAGGATGCTTTTACTACCATGATCTGGTTCATACTGATAAGCTGGTATTTTACCGACTTATCTGTGCTTCAATTTAATATTTTTGGTATGTTAGATTGAGAAAAAAGTGCGTTTATAGTGGTTTACTTTTATGTCACGATCCAAGTATACACCCTGGACGCGAAATGGTCCTTGGAGCCACAAGTGACCCCAAGCGAACCCATGGATTAACATCGCATTGTTATACCGAATTAATTATAAGTGGAAGCTGAGGAAACATCATAACTAAATAATACCTTTCTGGAATGAAGAGATATCTGATAAGATACTAAAATTTATGAGACAACTGCAAAACATACTGAAACAATACTTTATCTAAAAGCTATCTAAGAATTGACGAGTTGCTGGGATACCTCCCCGACTAACTCTAAGTCTAACTCAAAAGAAAAACTAAACTGAAAAGGTACTCTCGTCCTTAGAAGATGAGGAATCACCAACAAAACTACTGCTGAAATCATTAGAAGGGAACTACTGTCGATGATGAGATTGAGAACTTGTGCCTGTATCATAATATGATACAACATAGAAAATATGCATCGATACTTTTAATGTATCGAGTATACGTGAAATAATTAAAACTATAGTAATATGCAACTGAACTAATAAACACAAAATATAACTGTAACAATATAACATAGGTACTGATTGAGGATCATAACTATATCTTGTAAGCTAAATAAACTAAGTTGACCTGAATTACTAACAAGTGGAAGAGTCTATAATCGATATGTAACCATGTGAGCTGGACATGGAGTCCGATGTATATACCCCATCTGTGAGAGTCCATGACGTGCTCGATTTGCGCGTCCGCAAGTGTACGGGTCGTGCAAGTAATATAGTGGCTCTTTTTAAGAACTGGAATGTCGAACCCACAGGGACTGGACCCATTCCTCTAACTATC
>JACEIK010006445.1:61025-90547 GCA_018107945.1 Datura stramonium
CAACTAAACTACTACTAAACTACATACTTACAAGAATTTGGTATATGAGAAGGGAATTTGCCAAACCCTAGATGAGTTCTCCCACTTCTCCCTTCACTCCAAGGTAGTTTTCCTAAATAAAATCGTGACAAAGTGGATTTAGGAGCTAAGGGACCTATTTATAGTAAATGGAAAACGTGCAATTTAGCCTGTCATGGAATGGCTCCGTGTCACGGAGTGTATCGCGGAGCACTGCCTCCATGACACGGAGGTAACGCGGAGGCTCTCTGGAAATCACCAACAATCGACCCTAGGCAGCCTTCTTGTTGCGTTGGTAGTGTGTCACGTTGCTTGGGCAGCGCGATGGCACTCCTCTGTCGCGGAGCTGGCACGGCGTGGCACGGCGTGGCACATTGCTGGCGCGCTAGAGCACTGCCTGCCTGCCGCATCTGCTTGCATGCCTGGCCTAGGCGGGGCACGGCGCTGGGCGCGGCGCACGCACAGCGTGGCACGCTGCCTGGCGCGGCCAGCCTTGCCATGGCCTACTCCTTGCCGACTTTCGCCCGTTGCTCCCTACTCCATTCCTCTACTTCACCAACTTATACATTAGTTCCTCAAAATCATTGAAACCTACAAAACAAGGACTAATCATGTTGGTTAGCACATATATTCACANTACAAAACAAGGACTAATCATGTTGGTTAGCACATATATTCACATTTATATAAAATTACATGAAAATGTATAAAATAACTTAGATAAACAAGACTAATTTTCGTTATCAAGCGTCACTCGGGCATGCCATTTTGCCCGAGATCAGTCCACTATACCTTACTAGGGTATAGTGGCTGATTTAGGTGACTACTATCTGAGGCCCATTCAGGCTAATGACCTATGGCGGCAATGTAGTTCTGGTAACCTGGGTGTGCTAAACACCGTCCTGCTTGCTGCTAAGTCCTACTTCCACTGGAAATCCTAACTATGACTACTAGGCTAATAGCTCGAACTTGATGTCCTAAGACTTAAGTCGGGAATACTTATTCGGAAGTACCCTGAGAGCCTAAAGGACCTGATAACTGAAAGCTAAGTGTTCTAAGAATGGCTAGAGCTTCTTTATCTGAAAGCATCATAATCATCTTTAGAACAACCAGAAGACTGATAGCTACCACTACAGAGTTATTCTGTAAGGCACTAATAGAGCTAAGTGCTTACTGAGACTGAACAAGTAATAAGACAACTATTGTCCACATAATTGTACTATCATGGTGATTAGAAAAACTATTAGAATCAAGCAACATTCGTATCTGGACAATTATTTAGGATTCTTTCAATTTAATTTCAAGATTAGGGTTAAAACACATATTTCAAGGAAAATATATCAACATTAATCCTAGCTAGTAATAAACATCAAGGTTTCACAAGAATCATGAAAAGAGGGGAGATTCATAATCTAACTAAAGAACAACCCTAGCTTTAATCTTTAGAGAACTAGAGTTGAGAGGGTTTTTGTAATATTTTTTGGGGCATAAGGGAAGAGAAATTCCCTTTTTGATATCTAACATACCTGGAGGAAAAGTCCTTAGAAGAATCTGAGAAGGAAATCTGCAAGCCCTAGCTTTTGCAGTAAGATGAACTATCTGAGTTCTTTGTAATTCTTCTAATTGGTTTGGAAGAAAATAAGGGAAAAAGGTCAACTATTCCTCTAAAATTCCTCATAAATAATCCTAATACGATGTAGTTTAGGAGTTCAGATGATACGGTTTTACAAAATTTCCCCTGAAATATTTAATAAAAATTCTGCCCGTTAGATGGTATGACCAAAACTTATGAGTCGTACCATTATACTACAATCGTAACACCACTCAAGATTAGGGACTCTGCTCCAAACCATTTCTCTTTTGTTTCCCACGGATGCTTACTATGACCTGTATCCGCATCCTATGGCTCATGTTATAAATCGTAGTTCAAGTCTAGAGTCTTTCTTTGAGCTCTCTCATGACTCATCCTACGAGTCATTCCATTGTACCATGAGTCGTACCATGACTCGTAGTTAGCTTGAATTTTCTCGACCACATTTCTAAATTATTCCACGGTTGGTTTGTACAATCCGCACCAGGATCGTATGAGACTTACCCTGAAGTCATTCTCCAGTCATCTTAACTGATGTCCTTCACCCTCCTGCTATGAGTCTAGCTACGGCTCGTACCTCCATTATATGAGTCGTACTATGGCTCATACTATGATTATTTTCCTAGTTTTCTATGTGACCAAGTTCTGAATCTAAAGTCTATTCATAGGGAGTTTTGGGGTGTTACAATATCTCTCTGTTAGGGACATTCATCCTCGAATGGAGTACTAAGCTGAAAGATAGAGAATGAGCTGAAATCCTAAGACAGAAAACCATAAATTGATTACTGGAGGAGTTATTGAGTCTCGGACTGAGGTAACCACACTAACTGAACCTGTGCATCTAGGATTCATATTTAAACATGGAAAGAATTGAAGGTTACTGAATGAAATGGAATACTGAAGAAAATTTAATACTTGATAGTGAAGCTGAGCTGGAAGGAAATAAGTGAGGATATCCAGTCGTCATGTCTGATTATGTTTCCCACGTAGCTCCCTCAACTTTTTGGTTCCTCCATACAACATTTACTAAGGTGACCTCTTTGTTTCTCAGCTTACGAACCTGCCGGTCCAAAATCTGAACTAGAACTTCTTCGTAAGAGAGACTATCCCTTACATCCACATTGTCTAGTGGTACTACTAAGGTCGGGTAATCAAGGCACTTTTTCTATAAGGACACACGGAAGACTGGATGCACATATGCTAACTCCGGGGGTAACTCTAACTCTTAGGCTACATTGTCGATGCGTCTCAAAATTCTGTAAGGTCCTACATATCTCGGATTGAGTTTTCCTTTCTTCCCAAACCTCATCACCCCTTTCATAGGTGAAATATTCAAATAAAACCAATCATCCACTGCAAACTCTAGCTATCTTCTCCTCACATCTGTATATGGTTTCTCTCAGCTCTTTGCTGGTTTCAACCTTTCTCTTATAAGATGAACTTTCTGGGTAGCCTCATGAATTGAGTCTAGCCCTATTATGGCAGCTTCACTAACTTTGAACCATCCTATAGGAGATCTACACCTCCTACCTACAATGCCTCAAACAGGGCCATCTGCATGCTGGAGTGGTAGTTGTTGTTGTATGCAAACTCAATAAGAGGTAGGTAATCATTCCAACTACCCTTGAAATCAATCACACAAGCCCTCAACATATCTTCCAATATTTATATGGTCTGCTCAGCTTGTCCATCTTTTTGTGGATGAAGAGCTGTGCTGAGCTTGACCTACGTGGGAAGTCCCTTCTGAAATGACTTTCAGAAGCTCGAGGTGAATATACCTCTATATGAAATGATGGACAAAGGTACTTCGTGTAGTCTAACTAACTCCTGGATGTATAGTCTAGGATAATCCTCTACTGAGTTTGTGGTCTTAACTGGTGGAAAATGTGTTGACCTAGTAATTCTGTCTACCACCACCCAAATGGAGTTATACTGCCGGAAAGTATGAGGTAGATCCATAATGAAATCCATGTTCACTTCTTCCCACTTCCATATAGGTATGCTGATATCCTGGGTCATACCCCCAGGTCTATGATGTTCAACTTTAACCTATTGAAAGTTCGGATACTTAGTTACAAATTCTGTAATGTCTTTCTTCATCCCTTTCCACTAATAGATTTCCCGTAGGTCACGTATACATCTTAGTGGCACCTAGATGAATAGAATATCTAGAGATGTGTGTTTCTGCCAGTATTCACTGTCTCAATTCATCGACATCTGGAACACACAATCTTCCTTGGTAAAGTAGTATACCATCTCCCCCCTTTAGAGAAGGCCTCCACCTCTTTTTTTAGAACTGCGTCTTTAAGTTTGAGTAGTACGTAGTATTTATCTTTCTTTGACTTAACCTCTACAACCGGTAAGGATTCTGACCCCCTCTAGATTACAACTCCGCCCTCAGTTGAATCAACTAACTGCACTCCCAATCGAGCTAACCTGTGGATATCCTTTGCTATCTATTTTATGCCCTCTTCAATATGAGAAATGCTTCCTATAGATATCCCGCTTAGGGCATTAGCCACCACATTGGCCTTGTCTGGGTGTTATAGCACACATATGTCATAGTCCTTCAATAATTCCAGCCATCTTCTCTTACTGATATTCAAATCCTTTTGACTGAATAAGTATTGCACACTCTTATGATCGGGGAAAACATCTACATGGACTCCATAGGGATAGTGTCCCTAAATCATTAAAGCAAACACTACCATTGTCAACTCAAGATCTTGAGTCAGATAGTTCTTCTCATGAACCTTGAGCTATATGGAGGCATAAGCTATTAACTTACCATGTTGCATCAGAACACACCCAAGACCAATTCTGGAGGCATCAAAATAGATCATGAATCCGTCTGAACCTTCTTGAAGAGTCAGAACTGGGGTTGTAGTGACTCGAGTCTTCAACTCCTGGAAACTTTTTTTGCATTCATCAGACCGCTGAAATTTCACCTTCTTCTAAGTCAATTTTGTCAAAGGGGAGGTGTAATATGCCGGAAATGCCCTAGACCAGACCCAGGATGTAAAAATGGAAGTTGGTAGAATTTGGGAAAATTTCCATAGAACGGGTCACCAAACGAATCATTGGTCTAACCAATGACCCGTGGGAAGCATCCGTGGTGAGGTCCATCCAGGTTAAAGTTGGAAGTAACGGGTCATGTAATGACTCATGGGTGGATACCACGAGTCGTTGTTTGGTCGTGGTGGGACTAGCCCTCATCCTAAGAGAAAGTAACGGGTCATGGGATGACCCATCGTGATGAGCAATGGGTTATAGTGAGAAATCATGGGAAGGAGTATTAGAACCTCCAGTTGAGGTAACGGAAGGAAACCATGACTCATTGGAAGGAGGAACGAGTCGTGGTGTGGCTCGTGGGAAGGCTTGGTGCAGGTTGTCAAGGGGGAAGCAACTGATGACACAACAGAGCATTGTCTGAGGCAAAGAATCATCCTGTCGAGTCGTGGGATTGAACTAGAGAAGGTGAAGTCAGCAGTGGACACGACAGATGGATACCACGAGTCATGGTATCCAAGCACGACCAGTTAGGACGGTCGTTGTTGCTATTAGTGCAGAAATTTTAGGAAATTCATTAAGGGCATTTTCATCATCCCTAAGTCCTAGGGTCCTAAACTATGTCTTTTAAGTCTTGAAATGCACAGTTCTATGAGGGTAAAACATATCCTACATTCATTCATATCCATGCATGCAAAGTTAGAAAATTAGAGATGTGATCAAGCTTGTTCTTTTTCAAGTTTTTCTTCAATCTTCCATTGGGCTTTCAAGGATTGGTGAAATTTGATCTTTCGCAGGTATGTAGGGTTATGAGTGGGTGAATCCCTTCACACCCATGCCCAATCTCTCTCAAATCATGAAATTTCCTATGTAAATTCTACGGGGGTTTTTACTCAATGCATGAAAGTATGAATTCTCTACATGGGCATGATCAATTGAGTTACTACTATTAAATTACGAATTATGGGCAAGTTTTACATTGTTTTCCATTAAAATCATGTTTCAATCTTTTAAAATTTTAAATGCCCATTTATGAAAAGTTAATGAAAGTTAAGGTTTATGATGAATGTTCATGTATGATGAATTATTGATGAAGAAAAGCATGTTTTCAAGTTACCCATGTTTATAATCATGTTTTCAAGTGAGTTGAATATTTTCAAGCATATCAAAGTATTGGGAAATGCCCACATGTTCAAGAATGATTGACATGGATTTCATGATTTAACGATTTATGATTTTGGTCGACTAAAGGGCCCTTGATTCATGGCTAATCAGGTATGAAAAGGGGATCAACTATGTTAAATATTTATGTAGCCATGAATCCCATAACTAATGTTCATGATTTACGTATGAACCTAATGTGCATGTTTTTCAGATCAGTGTCTAGCACCGAGTAGCCTGACATTCAAAGGACTACATCGGTGTCTCATAACTACGTGCCACTGTAGGTTCTTTTTTATACATTACTATGTTAACGGATCCCCTCTTTCGTGATATCAATATTGCACGTCCCTTGCCTAGCAAGCCAGGGACGGGTCTGCCAACTTGAGTGATATAGTTGGGGTATCATATAAGGCTTTACCATGATGCTGTCGGTTATGAAGAGTCCTCCCATTATTCCGCATGTTTTATGCATTATTATGTTTATGTTATTTTGGCTCAAGTGATGATTTATAAAATTTCTCTTATGACCATAATAATTAGTGGATTATGAATGATTTGAAAACCTTCAGCCTTATGCTATTTCATGATATTTATGTTATAAGCATGTTTTCCCACTCTTATGATATCTTATGAGCTTTTATGTACTTTTAAATGTCAATTTTACCTACCTTGTATACTCGGTAAATTCAACATACTGACCATATCTTCTATGATGTATCGTTTCATGATACACGCTCCGATCTTCAGTTCTAGCACCGTCATTAACTCGTCTCGGTGATTCGCATCAAATCTTTGGTGAGTCCTCATTCCCCGAGGACCAGATTGATATCAGTTACCTTTTCATGTTTGGTTTTCTAAACTTGTCGGGTTAGTTGGGGGTGTTGTACCATCAACCCATTAGATATGTTAGAGGCTTTCAGATGATATGTAGTATTCAGCTGTTATGAATATAGTACTTTCCACTTTCCTTGTTATGTTGTGTTTATGCTTCCGCAATGTCGTTATGCTAAGTATTATGCTTTAAATATATTGAGTTTGATGTATGTTCATGCCATGGGTAAACTTGGAGTCTCTTGGGGCTCCTTGTCCCGTGTTATGATCCGGATCTATGTTTGAATCGTGAAAAACTTGGTATCAGAGCAATAGGTTTTTATTGTCCACGGGTGTCTGAAGGCCGCATTAAGTAGAGTCTTTTTCATGAGTGTGAAGCATGCCACACTTATAACGAAGAGGCTACAAAATGTTTAGGAGATATTCCCTTCCTTCATGATCTATGTCATGCAATGAAATATCTCCCGATCCTTCTAATTTGTGCTATTTGCGATTGAAAAATCATGGCTCTCTGCATAGTAAATGGTAGGAGGAACGAGAATGGAGACGGCCACGAGGAAGGCAACGGAAAAGGGCACAAGCAAGCCCCACTAGTTCAGGAGCAGCATGCGCCAGATCCGGTTGCCCATGTTGAATTTAGGGCAGCTATTTAGATGCTCGCACAGGCCTTGACCGCTCAGGTAAATCAGCAGGCAGTTGTACATGTCCCGCAAAATGGAAATGCGATGGAGGATCGAGTTCGATACTTCTTGAGAATGAACCCTCCAGAGTTCCTTGGGTCAAAAGTAGATGAGGACCAGCATGAGTTCATTGATGAGATTATGAAGATCACCCCATTCATGGTGGTGAATGGGGTGGATTGTGCAGAGTTTTCCTCATACTAGTTGAAAGGGGTCGCACACATCTGGTTTCGATGATGGAGAGATTGTAGGACAGCCAGAGCAGGCCTCGTCACTTGGGAGGAGTTCAATGTTGCGTTCCTAGATAAGTTCTTCCCTCGTGAGATGAGGTAGTTGAAGGTAGTCGAGATCGTGAATCTTAAGCAGCGGAAGGTGACGTTACATGAGTATGCCCTTGACTTCACTCGCCTATCAAAGTATGCCTCAGAGTTAGTAGTGTATTAGAGGGCGTGGATGAGCAGATTCATCCATGGAGTGGCAGGTCACTTGGACAAAGATTGCAGGACCGCTATGCTCCACAAGGATATGGATTTCCCTCAGATAGTCTTTTACGCCCACCAGATGGAGGCAACACATGATGGAGAGAGAGGCCAAAAGGCCCGAACAGATAGCTATAGGTTTAGTCAGTAGAGATCCGGCGGTGGTCACTGCCCTCAAGTTCAGTGGAGGTCAATAGCTTCAGCACCATCATCAGCTAGTGTTCCATCCAAACCCAAGGGTGATCACAGGAGCAGGGCTTCAAGTTCTAGGGACTAGAGGGGCACACAGGTAGAGCACACCTTTCCAGCCTACGGAAAGTGAAACAAGAGTCATGTCGGGGAGTGCTTGCTCGACTTAGATATTTTTTATGGATGCGGTAGATCCGGCCACATATGATGAGCATGTACATTTTCTAGACAAGATTATGATAGAGGTCATGAACAAACTACAAAGTTAGCAGCAACTTCAGCACTTTCAGCTCTGCAAGGGGAATCCACTAATAGGGGTGCCCTCGCCTTGCATCAGGAGCAGGAGACTTCACCGGATGTGGTTACTGGTATGTTATGGGTGTTCCACCTTGATGCTTATTCTTTGTTAGATCCAGGGGATACCTTGTCTTTTGTGAAACCTTATATTTCTATTAGCTTTGGAGTTAGTCACGAAATTTTTTCAGAACCATTTTCAGTCTCTACTCCGATTGATGATTTAGTTGTAGCTAGGCGGGTGTATAGAAGTGGCCCGATCACAATATTGCATAAAGTCACCTCTGCAGATCTAGTAGAGTTATCCATGACTAAAGTTGATATTATTCTCAGCATGGATTGGTTGTATGCGTGTTATGCTTCGTTAATTGTATATCCCGTGCGGTGGAATTCCATTTTTTGGGTGAGTCAGTTTTGGAATTGAAGGGTAGTTCGGCCATGCGGTAGGTCGTTTCATTTCCTACCTTAAGGACATAATTATGATCTCCAAAGGTTGTGTGTACCATCTAGTTAGGGTTAAGGATGTTGAGTCCGAGACCCCGACTATCCAATCAGTACCTGTGGTATGTGAGTATCCAGTAGTCTTTCCTGATGATCTACCAGGAATCCCTCTCGAGCGGGAGATCAATTTTGGTGTTGACCTTCTTCCCGACATGCAGCCTATATCTATTCCTCCCTACAGAATGGCTCCAGCCGAGCTAAAGGATTTAAAGGAACAATTGAAGTTTCTAAGGGTTTCATTAGACCGAGCAAGTCCCCATGGGGTGCACCAGTTCTCTTTGTTCGAAAGAAAGATGGTTCTCTCCGTATGTGTATTGATTATCGACAATTGAACAAGGTCACCATCAAGAACAGATATCCTCTACCCAGGATTGATGATTTATTAGAATAGCTTCAGGGTGCCAAATGCTTTTCGAAGATGAATTTCATATCCGAGTATCATCAGCTCAGAGTTCGGGAGAGCAACATCCCAAAGACAACCTTCAGAATGCGGAATGGTAATTATGAGTTTGTAGTTATGTATTTCGGACTAACGAATTCTCCTATAGCTTTTATGGACTTGATGAACAGGGTGTTCAAGCCATACCTGGATATGTTCATGATTGTGTTTGTTGATGACATCTTGATATACTCTCGGAGGAGGAGCATGCCGCTCATTTTAGAGTGATACTACAAACTCTCAAGGATCGTCAATTATATGCCAAATTGAACAAGCGCGAGTTTTGGTGAACTCCGTGGAATTTTTGGGCCATGTGGTATCAAGTTAGGGTATATAGGTGGACACCCAGAAAATAGAAGTGGTGAAGAATTGGCCTAGACCGGCAAATTCTTCGGATATCCAGAGCTTTTTGGGTTTAGCACTATTAGAGATTTGTTGAAGGTTTATCATCGATTGCAGCACCCTTGACCATATTGACAAAAAAGAAGGTGAAATTCCAATGTTCGGAGGCTTGTTAGAGGAGCTTTCAGGAGTTGAAGACTCGACTTACCTCCGCACCGGTGTTGACCCTACCCAAGGGTACCGATGGGTTCATGGTGTATTGTGATGCTTCAAGGGTAGGACTTGGGTGTGTATTGATGCAACATGGAAAAGTTATAGCATATGCCTCTAGGCAGCTAAAAGTTCATAAGAAGAATTACCCAACCCATGATTTGAATTGGCCGCGGTGGTATTCACCTTAAAGATATGGCGACATTATTTGTACAGAGTCCATGTGTATGTGTTTACGGAACATAAAAGTTTACAATATCTGTTTACTTAGAAAGATCTCAATCTTGGCAAAGGAGGTGATTGGAGCTACTCAAGGACTACGATATGAGTGTGCTTTACAATCCAGGCAAGGAAAATATAGTAGCAGGCGCACTTAGTAGACTCTCCATGGAAAGTGTATCCCAAGTGGATGAGGGATAGAAGGAGCTGGCAAAAGATGTGCATCGACTTTCAAGGTTGGGAGTTTGGTTGGATGACTCGACCGATAGTGGTATTATAGTTTAGAATGGATTAGAATCATCCTTCGTGATGGATGCAAACGCTAGACAAGACGAAGACCCTATTTTGGTAAAGTTAAAGGAAGCCGTTCAAAATCAGAAGGTAGAGGTCTTCTCCAAAGGGGGAGATGGTGTGCTTCGGTACCATGGTCACTTATGTGTTCCAGATTTGATAATTTGAGGAGTCGGATGTTGCATGAGGCTCATGGATCCAGGTATTTTATCCATCCAGGTGCCACCAAGATGTACCGTGAGTTATGGGAAGTCTATTGGTGGAATGGCATGAAGAAGGACATTGCGGAGTTTGTAGCTAAGTGTTCAAACTGTCAACAAGTGAAGGTCGAGCACTAGAGACCGGTAGGTGTACTTCAGGATATCGGTATTCCTACCTGGAAATGGGAAGAAATCAATATGGACTTCATCACAGTTTTGCCTCGTAATCGTCAGCAATATTACTCCATTTGGGTTCTGGTAGATAGGTTGACAAAGGTCGTTCATTTTCTTCCGGTCAAAACCATAGATCCAACGTAGGATTATGCCAAACTATATATCTGGGAGCTAGTTCGATTACATGGAGTGCCCTTGTCCATCATATCAGATAGAGGTATCCAATTTACCTCTCAGTTTTGGAGGTCATTTCAAAAAGGATTTCGTACTCAGGTTAAGATCAGCATAACATTTCACCCGCAAATGGATGGTCAAGCGGAGCGGACAATTTAGACTCTCGAGGATATGTTGAGAGCATGCGTGATTAACTTCAATGGTAGTTGGGATGATCATTTGCCTCTTATCTAGTTTGCATACAATAACAACTACCATTCAAGTATTCAGATGACTCCGTTTGAGGCTCTCTGTGGGCGAAGATGTAGATAACCTATTGGTTGGTTTGAAGTAGGTAAGGCTACCTTGATAGGTACGAGTTCAGTCCATGAGGCTATGGAGAAAGTTCGGATGATAAAGGAAAGGTTGAAAATAGCTCAATGTCGCTAGAAGTCATATGTGGATGTTAGGAGGAGGGAACTTGAGTTCGAATTTGATGATTGGGTGTTTTGGAAGGTGTCTCCCATGAAGAGAGTGATGAGATTCGAAAAGAAAGGAAAACTCATCCCTCTGTTAAAACTCCGTAAAACGTTATCGATTAGTAGGCATACATATGGATTTGTGAAGAATGAAGAGATCTTGACGCATATAGGAAGAGCCTCGAAAGCAGGGTCAGACGGGACAAGCGTGACACGCAGTCGGCCTGTGTAAGGGGTAGTGCGGCACGCCAGACCCCTTGGCGTGATGACCAGTGTGGGGCGCCAAGCCCTTGGTGCGATGGGAAGCACGAAGCATAGCCCCTACCACCACCCATATTATATATATAGCACCTTGTTCAATTTTAATACATAACAAATGAGATTTCGGATAGAGTAGAGAGGACACGCAACTTTCAGCCAAATTTCATCCGATTACGCTACCAAACGCCGTCCAAATGCAAATTAACTTCGGGTAACAAGTTCTAGGACTATGGGAAGAATTACTACGTAGTTATTTCTCTAAAATTTGCTCGGCATACCAAGACTCTGCTGAGTAAAAGTTGTCAGAATTACTCCACATTAAATTCTAACGGCCACAGGAACTAGGTAAGAACTTCTCGCTTCTAAGCTCTTCGAAAATTGTAGGTTTTCGGCCGAGTTATTCAAAGTTGAATTATAGTTGATATTATTATCGAAATTTATCATTATTTGCCAAATTTAGTATTGAAATTAACCCTATTCTCTCAGTAACAGGGCTGCAGTTAGATAGAATCTCCGATTACAAGTTGCAACTCGTCAATTAAATGTAAGTCGACACTCAAGGTATGTAAGGCTATCCTTTTTGGCAAGTTACGTTCTTCGTAAAGTTAGTACGACTTATATATCTATAGTACTTCAAAGTAAACTTGTTGTGATCAGCTGTTATGAATTGAATTGAGACGATAGTGATGATATAGTAACCCTCGTCAGAGTTAACCCTAGAAAGTTTAATTGTTGTATGTGATATTTGGGATTTGGATGTTATTTCCTATAGGGTTATTCTTGTAGGATCAGTATGATGTCCGAAGGGACTAGAGTAGGGTTGTATACAGTTTTTAGAGCTTATATTATGACCCATAGTCGAGCCAAGGATCAAGGTCCAGCTACAACAATTATGTTACGACCCATAGTCGAGCCAAGGTTCGGGGTCCAGCTACAATAGTTATGTTATGACCCATTTTCGATCCAAGGAACGGGATCTAGTCCAAACAGTCACACAATGACCCATAGTCGCGTCAAGGCTCGGGGTCTAGTTACAGGAGCCCAGACGGCCAAACACAGATACAGTTACAGCAAACCTATTACACTTGGAAATAGCTTTATAGAGTAAGTATTCCTGAATTACAGTATGCTTACAAATCTTTAGCATCCAAATAGCATGAGATGCATTATTTGTACTTGACGGGGCTTATGGGAGCCCAGTTAGGTTATTCTGTGTTGTTTGTTCCTTCCAGGCTTATGTGGGCCCAGTTAGGTTCTTGTTTTTACTTATATATTGGTTAGTTAGATATTTTAGATGGTAAGGTTACTCAGGTTAAATTCTTACCCTCCTTCTTGATTACTTCATCTTTATCAGTTCTCAGTCAATTATTATTTTACTGCCTTACATATTCAATATATATTGTATTGACGCCCATCCTTGGGGCGTTGCTTACTTTACTTTAGGTGCAGATAGACATGGTTCAGTACCATCTTAGTCATCAATTGGAGTTAGCAGTGCATTCAACTCCTTTCTTTCAGGGATGATAGTTAAAGAAGGTTTGTTCTTTTGTTGTATAGTTTACGGGTAGGTCGGGGCCCTATCTCGACCATTTTCTACTCTTAGAGGCTTGCAGGCTATGTATTTCTAGTGGTTAGCTTTTGTTGTTTTCCGTGAGAGGCCTATGTATGTTTAATCATGCGATGTCCGTGTGGGGCATTGTTTAGCTGTTAGCTAGCAGCCTTGTCGGCTATATCATAGTTTTAGTTGCCCGATTTCACTCAGTTATAACTAGACAACATGGTAGTCTTGTCTACCCGCATAGGATCCCTGTTATTGTGTTTTTGCTGGTTAGTTGTCGTCCTTTACAGGTGGCCTCATCGGCCAGAGGCTGTATTTACAATTGAGATGTAGCTCGCCGATTTCTTGAGTTAAGTTATAGGCGTGCACCAGAAGTGCACCAGGCCAACCAGGCTAGTCCAGATCCCATTATGAGACTAGGTTCTAGTCATTCCTCCCAAGGTAGGGCGTGAAAAATTTGGTACCAGAGTAGCTCATATCCTAGGGAGTCTGTAAGTCGTGTCAAGTAGAGTCTTGTCTATGGAGGTGTTGTGCACCACATTCTATCGACAGGAGGAATTGAGACATAATAGTGTGGTTACTCTTGTTTCTCCTACAGTCGTGCTATAGAGCTGTGTTGTATAGGGTAACTCCCTAAGCTTATGTTATTCTACTTATTTACAGAGAAATGTCTGATGTACGACGGACCGCAACTAGTTGAGAATTGGATGTGGCAGTAGGAGAGGGCACTAGAAGGGGGCCCCAGGCAGAGTCAGCCCTATCGGAGGGTGACAGGGAGACATCACCTCAATCTCCCCAACACTCAGCACCGCACTCAGAGCCCGCTAACGAAGCAGATATACCAGTACCACCCCCAACCATTCATGTTCCATCAGATTAGGGGCTTAGGGGTGCATTTTATATGATGGTTCAGATGATAGCTGCCCAACGTCAGCCTCAGCCAGTAGTACGATCTGCTGTTGAGCCTACTGAGGGTACCGGTAGTTCAAGAGTCTGTGAGTCTCTCGCTCTGAGTCCCCCGTAGTTTACAGGGACTGATCATAGAGAGGACCCTAAGAATTTCATAGATTAGTTGTAGAGAATATTCAGGGTTATGCATGTCTCGTCTACAGAATCAATTGAGTTAGCAATATTCTGATTGCGATATGTGGCAGTTTTGTAGTACGAGAGTTGGGAGAGATCCCGAGGTAGAGATGTACCTCCACCTACGTGGCCTAGCTTCTCAGAGTCTTTCATAGACCATTATTTTCCCCAAGAGGTTTGGAAGGAAATAGTAGAGCAGTTTCTGCATCTGGAATAGGGCAGAATGAGTGTCAGAGAATATGCATTGAGATTTGATTCCTTAGCCAGATATGTGCCCTCATTTGTCGACAATATGCCAGCTAGGGTGCACCGATTTATTGAAGGACTTGCACTGGACTATGTGGATTCTTGTATTATAGCTACACTACAAGAGTATATGGATATCTCGCGGATCTAGGCCTTCACTCAGAATATAGAGAAGCTCAAAAAGAATTAGTACTCCATGGAAATGGCAGGTAAAGATCAACGTCGGAGGGATAGACCAATAGATTTTCAAGGAGATTTTCAAGGCGGACCCAAGCCCCATTTATTAGGTAGGCCACATAGGTCCCCATTCCAGCAACAGTAGGGCAACAGATTATATTGTCGTGGGCAGTCAGGTCCCGGCGAAAGTTCATAAGCCCCAGGCTCACAGCATCAGGAGGGCCAGACCAGATGGGACCAGCGATGCCACGTTGAAACACCTATCACAGGTTGCACTCGAGAAGGTGCAGGTATGGTTCCACTGCCTATTATTCCTGTAGATAGGAGGGACATAAAAGGAGGGTTTTTCCGACTAGACGTCAGGGTAGTCAGGACCAGCAGGATCATATGCCCCTGCAATATCTTCAGGTGCGCAGGCCCTCAGCTCCAGCCGGCAGAGGCCTAGGTATATCAGGGGAATCTAGTTCAGGTGGCGTTCAGGATCGCACATATGAACTACCAGGGCGACGGGAGTTAGAATTGTCGCCAGATGTTGTGACAAGTACATTAGACATTTTCTCTCACTCAGTTTATGCTTTGATAGACCCGAGCTCCACTTATCGTATGTTACTCCATTAGTGGCCCAAAGTTTGATATAGTGCTAGAATTGCTTCAGCGACCCTTTTCAGTGTCTACACCCATCGGTTACTCTATTATTGCAAAAAGAAATTATTGGGGTTTTTACAATAGAGATTGTTGGTTGCCAGACCTTAGCAGGTCTAGTAGAACTAGAAATTATCGATTTTGATGTGATTAAGGGTATGGATTGGTTGGTACCATGTTACGCCTCTGTAGAGTGTTGGACCAGACTTTTCTGATTTCACTTTCCAAGGGAAGTAGTACGAGAGTGGAGGGGTAATATAGCTATGCGAAAAAGTAAGTTTATATCTTATCTTTGGGAGAAAAAGTTTATAGAAAAGGGTTGTATCTACCATATTGTTATGGTTTGAGATATGCAAGCAGAATCCCCGACTCTCCAGTCTATTCTAGTGGTTAATGAATTCCCAGACAAACTTCCTAGTATTTCCCAAGAAAGGGAAATAACTTTCTCTATAGACTTTCTACCAGGTACTTAGCATATAGCCATCCCTAAATACCAAATGGCTATTTCTGAATTAAGGGAATTGAAAGAGCACTGAAAGATCTGTTAGACAATGGCTTTATCAGGACGAGTACATCACCATGGTGTGCGCCAGTTTTGTTTGTAAGAAAGAAATATGGCTATCGACATTTGAAAAAGGTTACTATTAAGAATAAATACCCACATCCCAGAATAGATGATTTGTTTGATGAGCTGCAAGGGGCGAAATATTTTTCTAAAATTGACTTAAGGTCAAGGTATCATCAGGTGCAGGTTCGGGAGAAAGATATCCCGAAGACAGCTGGTCATTTTGAATTCCTAGTCATGTCCTTCGGGTTGACAAATGCCCCAGCAGTATTCATGGATATGATGAACAACATCTTCAGGCCGTATTTAGATCTGTTTTTGATAGTATTCATCGATGAAATCCTAGGTGTATTCCCGTTCAGAAAAAAACACAAGAACCATTTGATCCATAGTATGATCCATTGTTGAGCCAAGGCTTGGCATCGATTCATAGCAATTACACGATGACCCACAGTTGAGCCAAGGCTCGGGGTCCAGTTACAGGAGCCCAGATGGCTCAAACATAGATACAGTTACAGGAAGCCTATTAGACTTGGAAACAACTTCAGAGAGCGAGTATTCCTGAGTTATAGTATGCTTACGAATCTTTAGTAGCCAAATAGCAGGAGAGTGCATTGTTTCTACATACCGAGGCTTATGGGGGCTCTAGTAGGTTACTCTATGTTGTTTTTACCTTCCAAGCTTATGGGGGACCGGTTAGGTTCTTGTTTGTACTTATATACTTGTTATTAGATATTTCAAACGCTAAGGTTACTCAGGTTAAATTCATACCCTCCTTCTTGATTACTTCAGCTTTATCAGTTTTCAGTCAATTATTATTTTACTTCCTTACATATTCGATACGTATTATACTAACGCCCATCATTAGGGCACTGCATTACTTGTCTGCAGGTGCGGATAGGCGCGGTTCGGGACCCTCTTAGTCATCAGTCAAAGTTAACAATTGTTCAGCTCCCTTCCATCAAAGTTGGTAGTTAATAGAGCTTTTTTCTTTTGTTGTACAGTTCATGGGTAGTTCAGGGCCCTATCTTGACCATTATTCTACTATTAGAGGCTTGTAGGCTACAGATTTCCAGTGGTTGGCTTTTATTGTTGGCTGTGTAAGGCCTATGTATGTTTTGATCATGTGTTGTCCGTGTGGGGCCTTGTTTAGCTATCACCTAGCAGCCTTGTCGGCTATAGCATAGTTTGCCTGATTTTCATTTAGTTTTAAGTAGACAGCATGATTGTCTTATCGGCCCGCATAGGATCCCTGTTATTGTGTTGTTGCTGGTTAGCTATGTTCTTTTATAGGTAACCTTGTCTGCCAGAGGCTATATTTACAACTGAGATATAGCTCGTCAATTTCTTGAATTAAGTTATAGGTGTGCACTAGAAGTGCACCAGGCCGACCAGGCTAGTCCAGATCCCAGTGTGGCACCAGGTGCCTGTCATGCCTCCCAAGGTGGGGCATAAAACCCTTGTTATGTTATCCCCTATTGGATTGTGAAACAGGTTGGAAAAGTGGCATATCAATTGGAGTTTCCCTCAAAATTAGCTTGTGTTCATCCTGTATTCCATGTATCTGTCTTAAAGAGGTGTTTGGGCGATCCTGCTCTAGTTGTCCCGATGGACATTGTCGGGGTGAAAGATAGCGTTAGTTATGAGGAGGTTTCGGTGGAAATACTGGATCATTTGGTTTGAAGGCTAAGAAACAAGGAAGTAGCTTTAGTCAAAGTTATATGGAGGAATCAACATGTTGAAGGGGCTACATGGGAAGCTGAAGCAGACATGATGGCTAGGTATACACATTTATTCTTTACCGGCTTAGTTCTAGCTTGAGGTATCAGTTTTGGCCCTAAAAATCTATTTAGTTTTCATGTTCGTTCATTTTCCCAAGTTTCTTTCATATATTCGGATGTGTATATGATTCATGAATTAAGTTCAGCCATGTAGTTTGAATCGGAGATAGTCATTCCGTCAGTTTTCATCTTAAATGATTAGTATTTCAATATTATGATAGTATTTCTCTATTTTCTGTATATTTTCCCACATTTGAGGACAAATGTTCTCGAGGGGGATATATTGTAAGACTCCAGAAGTTCTTAAGACTAGACCTAGGATGTAAAAATGGAAGTTGGTAGAATTTGGGAAAAATTCCACAGAATAGGTCCCCTAAAGGATCGTTTGTCCAACCAATGACCCATGGGAAGCATCCGTGGTGAGGTCTGGCTAGGTGACAGTTGGAACTAACGGGTCACGTAACTACTCGTGGGTTGATACCATGAGTCATTTTTTGAAGTCGTGGTGGGATTGGTCCTCAGCCTAAGAGAAAGTAACGGGTCGTGGGATGACTCATCCTACAGATCATATCTCAATCCTACGGTTCATGATTTCCTTCCGTTGTAGGCACTGCTCATCTCAAAGTTCTGAAGTTTCCATGAGTCACAACATAACTTTCACCATCATCGAACGAGTCGTGGGATCCATCCGTTGCAGCACCTACGAGAATTTCTCTACTACTTCCTGTGGATGGAAGTAACAACTTATTGTTCCTTACATTAGGTTATACCTTGACCTGTACAATCCAGCTCTGCTACCCTAGAACCCAACCAATGAGTCCTTACCACGATCCATGTTTCCTTACCAATAGTCGTACTATGAGTCGTACCTTCCATCTTGACAGTTTAGAACCAAACGACGAATCTAACCCACGACTTGTACCAACATTCAACGAGCCGTTACTAGACTCATTGTTACAAACTTATCCAAAGACTGCTAACCATGAGTGATGCTACGGTCCATTGGTCCTTTATATGACTCATACCACAAGTTGTCCTGAGTCAAAATCTCAGATTTTTCTACTGATCACATTTTAAATCTCGAGTCTAGTCTTAGGCACTTTCAGGGTATTACAATATCTCCCCCTTGGGAACATTCTTCCTCAAATGTAGGCTAAACATATAGAAAAGATAGGGAAAGAATTGGAATCTCAAAACTGAGTACATACAACTGAAACTGATAGGGTATCTGACTCCGAATATAAAATACATGACTGAATTGAATCCATGAAATATACATACAAGCTAAAACATGGAAGGAACTGACATGCACAAACTTGGCATGAAACTAAATAGAGTGCTACGGATGAAATTTATACCTTAAGATAGATCAAAACTAGAAGGAAATAGATGTTGGTATCTAGCTATCATATTTGCTTCGGCTTCCCATGTAGCTCCCTCAACTAGCTGGTTCCTCCATAAAACCTTCACCGAGGCTACTTCCTTGTTCCTCAACTTATGAAACTGACGATCAAGGATCTCAATTCGTACCTCCTCATAGGTAAGGCTGTCCCTCACCCCAATGCTCTCTATCGAAACAACTAGAGATGGATCACCGATACATTTCTTCAACAAAGATAGATGAAATACCGGATGCAATGAATCTAACTCCATTGGTAACTCCAACTCATAAGCCATATTGCCAACCCGCTTCACAATCCGGTAGGGCCCAATATAGTAGGTACTAAGCTTACCCTTATTTTCAAACCTCATCATTCCTTTTATGGAGACACCTTTAGAATGTCACACCCCACCCTGTGAGGCATAACTGGCACCTGGTGCCCTACTAGAACCTCAACTGCTGAGCTGACTGAGACTAAGCACTTCTGGTGTAGGGCTGACTCTAATTCTGGAATCAAGAAAACAACGGGCTATATAGAGGTTGTAAATACAATCCTCGGACGACAAGGCCTATAGCCCCTGTGAAAGTAAACAGCTAACTAGAGACAAACTATCATAGAGAATCCTATGCGGGCCGACAAGGCCACCATGATATCTAGTTATAATTTAAAGGTAAGATTAGATGCTAAACAGGGCCCCACACAGCCAACACATATAATCTAAAACACATATGGGCCCCACATGGCTGACATCATCTAACCACAGGGAAGTAACACAATCTGCAAGCCTCTAGGAGTAATAAGATGGTCGGGACGGGGCACCGACCTACCCATACTGTACATACAGAAGGAATAAACCTCTATCACACAAGCCCCGGGAGAGAGGAGCTGGCAGTGCTGTACGACTAACTGGAACTACGAGGGACTTGCTCCTCGTCTATCTGTACCTGCAGGCAAGTAGTGCAGCGCTCCAGAAAGGGCGTCAGTACAATATGTACCAAATATGTAAGGCAATAGATAAGATGAATAAGTCTAGAAGTAAGTAAAAAGAAGAGCTGAAAGATTAACATGTGTGCCTGCTGACTCGTAATCTACATCTAACTGACACTACATGTACATAAGCTGAGACTGCACACATACATACTTATACACTACAACTAGCAGACAAGAATTCATACAAGAACCCCACCTGGCCCCCATAAGTCGGGATGTACAATCAACACAGAATAACTCGCTCAGGCCCCCATATGTCCTGGCGAGCACATCTCAATCTATATACCCCTACTCAAGTGTCTACAACTCTACTGGTACTGTAGCCGACCTACCGGTCCCCTGGGTCTACCACTGGTCCTTAAGAGTCTAAATGGTCCACTTCGCCTAACCATTTGTCTGTGGGTGAAAATCTGTGCAAAGCTTGGCCTGAGTACCAAGTCCCTTCTGAAATGACCTCAAATACTGGGAGGTAAACTGAGTACCTCTATCCGATATAATGGAAAAGGGCACTCCCTTCAATAGAACTAACTCCCAAATATACAATTTGGCATAATCCTCTGCTGAGCCGGAAGATTTGATCGAGCTTCTTTAGTCAATCTATCTGCAACCACTCAAATAGAGTCATGCTGTCGACGAGTGTGAGACAACCCTGTAATGAAGTCCATATTGATTTCCTCCCACATCCAAGTAGGGATACTGATGTTTTGTAGAACACCTCCAGGTCTTTGATGCTTAACTTTCACTTGTTGACAATTTGGATACTTAGACACAAACTCTGATATATCCTTCTTCATGGCACTCCACCAATAGACTTCCCGTATGCCACGGTACATCTTGGAGGAACTCTAATGTATAGAGTATCAGGAACCATGAGCCTCATGCAACATCTGATCTCTCAATTCATCAACACCTGGAATACACATGTGACCCTAATATCGAAGTACACAATCTTCCCCTTAGGAGAAGACCTCAACCTTCTAATTCTGGACCGCTTCCTTCAACTTTACCAAAATAGGATCTTCGTCTTGCCTAGCCTTGACTTCAGTCACCAAAGAGGATTTTGACATGAGACGCACTATCGATAAAAAGTCTGCTAAGAGCATCTGCCACCATATTGGCCTTTCATGAATGATAAAGAACACTCATGTTGTAGTCCTTGAGAAGCTCTAATCACCTCCATTGCCGCAAATTCAGATCCTTCTGAGTAAACATGTATTGATGACTCTTGTGGTCCGTGAACATACCTACATGCACCCCATAAAAGTAATGCCTCCAAATCTTCAATGCGAACACCAATGCTGCCAATTCTAGGTCATGTGTTGGATATTCTTCTTGTGTGTAGTTAGCTATCTAGAGGCATATGCAATAACATTTCCATGCTACATCAACACACAACCATGTCCAACTCTAGAGACATCATAATGCACCAAAAATCCATTTGTGCCCTTAGGTAGGGTCAATACAGGGACTGAAGTGAATAGAGTCTTTAATTCTTGAAAACTCTTCTCACATGTATCCGTCCACTGAAATTTGACTTTATTTTGGGTGAACTTAGTAAACGGTGCAGTAATGGATGAAAATCCCTCAATAAGCCTTCTATAGTATCCAGCTAAACCTAGGAAACTCCTGATGTCCAAAGGGGTAACTGGTCTAGGCTAATTCTTCACTGTTTCAATCTTTTGAGAGTCCACCTAAACACCCTCACTTGATACCACATGACCCAAAAATGCTATCGAGTTTAACCAAAACTCACAGTTGCTGAATTTAGAAAATAGTTAGTGATCTTTGAGAGTTTGTGGCACAATCCTCAAATGAGTGGTGTGCTCCTCCTTGCTCCTGGAGTATATAGGGATGTCATCTATGAACACAACAACAAACATATCCAAGTATGGATTGAACACCCTGTTCCTCGAATCCATAAAATATGCAACAACATTCATTAATCCAAAAGACACAACTATAAACTCATAGTGTCCATACAGAGTCTTGAAAGTTGTCTTTGGGATGTCACTCTCTCTTACTCTAAGCAGATGATATCTGAATCTGAGGTCTATCTTTGAGAAACACTTGGCACCCTGAAGTTGGTCAAACAAATCATTAATTTTGGGGAGGGGATATTTGTTCTTGATTGTAATCTTATTCAACTGATGATAATCAATGTTCATACTAAGAGGACCATCCTTCTTTTGGACAAAAGGAACTTGTGCACCCCACAGGGTTTACTGGCTCTAGTGAAACCCTTGTCTAAGAGGTCCTTCAATTTTTTGTTTAACTCCTTTAGCTCAGTAGGAGTCATTCTGTAAGGAGAGATAGATATAAATTTCATATCGGGAAGTAGGTCAATACAAAAGCTGATCTCTCACTTGCTCGGGACTCCGGGTAGATAATTGGGAACACCTCTGGGTACTCACACACTATAAAAACTGACTGGAGAGTCGAGGTCTTGAACGTAGCATCCTTAACTCGAATTAGATGGTATATGAAACACTTAGAGATCATCTTTCTTGTCTTATGTTTGGAAATAAAGAGACCCACAAGCACAGCTGAACTACCTTTCCACTCTAGGACTAGCTTATCTAGAAACTTAAACTCTACTGCACGGGTTCTACAATTCACTAAGACATAACATGGATGCAACCAATCCATACCAAAGATAAGATCAAAGTCTATCATAACTAATTCTACTAAATCTGCTGAAGTTACTTTCTCATGGACTATGACAAGGCAATTTCTATATACCCATCGAGCTATAATTGAGTGTAATGCCTCGGAAGCCCTAAGATCACACCCGGGAGTTAAAAGGGAGAAAATAAAATGTTTTCTGCACCAGGTCACAAAATGACTCGTCCTGTGACCTGTCGGGATGACCACGAGTCATTAAATGACTTGTGGTGAGAAGGTTTGACTTGTTGGAAATTTTCATGTTGGGGTGACCACGGGTGTGACCACGAGTTGTAGTCAGCCCCACGAGCCGTTGGGTCACCCGTATTCAGGGATGGATGAAAGAAGAGGATGTATAGGAAAGTTCACCTAACGGGTCCTCACCATGACTCATTGGGAAGCACCATAAGTCGTGGTGACCCCCTTGGTTATTCTGGCAGTGTAGAGGACGAGAGGTGACCACGAGTTGTGGTCACTAGTAACGACTCATGATATTCCCTGTGGTGAGCTCCAGGTAAAGCTTTAGAAGTTCACTTGATGACCTTGGTAAAGACTCTTGGTCAAAAGCAACGACTCATCCACTCCCTCATTGGGACTGGCAATTTATTTTCCTCTGCGAATTTAGTAAGGGCTTATCCATAATTCCTATGATCCTAAGGACTAAAATATGTCGTTTTAAGCTATGAATAGTGAGTCTTAAGAGAGGTAAGTTCATTCTAAACTATTCCTAATTAACGCATACAAGTTTAGAGGTTTTGGAGAGGTGATCAAGTCTAGTTCCTCGAGTTCTTCATCAATTCTTCATTAGGAAATTAAGAGAGTTGTAGAATCTGTTCTTCTCAGGTATGTAGGGTTATGAATGGGTGAAATTGTTCACACCCATGCCCAACTCCTCTCTAATTCATAAAATTTTATTGATAATTCTATAAGGTTTTATCCTAATTCTTATGAAATCCTTATGATCTATCTATGGGTTAATTTCTCTCATGTATAAATTCATGTTTTACAAATCATGGGTAGATTTTATAACAATTTAGATTTACATTTTCTAAAATCTATGCCCAATTATGCATATTTAATGAATGTTCAAGTTATGACTCAGCTTTTATTTTGATGTTTATTAACCCATCATGATTTATGACTTAAGATATGATTTCTCTCAAATAATTACCATGGATTTATGAGATATAAAGTGTATACATGTTTTACAAGTATGCCTGAACTTCATGATTTATGGATTTATGATTATGGCCGACTCACGGGCCTTATTTTCATGTCTAGTTCATGTATTTAAAGCATGCTTTTGATTATCATGATTTTAAACTAGCCTATGAATCTCATGTATATTATCCTATGAGCACTATATATATTTTGGGAGTAGTATTTAACACTGATTAGACCCTGGGTCCAAGCATACCCCGAGTCTCAGAACTACGCACCAACGTAGCCACGATGTGACCTCCATGTTACTGTCCCCTTTGCCCAAATTGGCCCTTTGTTGTGACATCAGATCTCTTTCATGGTTCTACCCTTGGAAAGGTACAAAAACCCTCCCGACTAGGGCTTCACAGGTCGGGCTCTATGTGTGTTGATATGGGGTATGTCGGTTATAATAAACTTCCACTATTCCTCATGATTCATGTATGGTTATGATTATATACATTGGCTCAAGCCATGTTTCATAAAGTTTTTCTCTTATGATTATGATTATGAATGATTTACGAATGTTTTGAAAACCTTGAGCCTTATGTTTACACTATGATATTTACGTTATGATCGTGTTATCTCACTCTTATGATCTTTTATATATTTTAACTATCTATTTTACTTACCTTGCCTACTCGGTACATTCCTCGTACTGACCGCATACTTTATGTTTTATCATCTTATGATACAGGCTTCGAAATCTAGACTCAATCCCGCTAGTCAGATCTCCAGAGTTAGCTAATCTCAGTATCTGTTGGTGAATCCTCATCTTGTGAGGGCCCTATCCTATCAGTTGTTTTACGTCTTTCAGTTTTAGACTTGTCGGGTTAGTTGGTGGTGTTGTCCCATCAACCCATCAGATATGTTAGATGCTTTCATACTTTGCATAGTAATCAGCTTGTCATGTATGATGTAAATTCTAGTTCTGATTTTGTGTTATGTTTAGACTTCCGATATATTTATTATGTTAAATCTTCCGCCTTATTGGTTGAGTTACATGTATGTTCATGTCTTGGGTCGACTTGAAGTCTCTGGGGGCTCCTTCTCCGGTGTATCAATCCGGGCCTATGTTCGGGTCGTGACAAAATTGATATCAGAGAAATAGGTATTGAAGTGTCCTAGAGTTTCTGAAAGTCGTGTTAAGTAGAGTCTTTTTCATAGGTGTGAAGCGCCCCACACTTATGACAAAGAGGCTACGAGACGTTTAGGAAATGTTCCCTTCTTTCATGACTCTATCTTGTGCTACGAGTTTGACTCTCTCCATTCCTGTAACTCATGTTATACGACTGTGTAGAAATATATCTTCTCAGAACAACAATGGGAGTCAGCCAGCCCCACCAAATCCAATGGATCCCATGCAAGTTACGGATGCAGAACTTGGGGCCACCCTAAGAGTGTTGATATGGGCCATGATCACCCTGCCTAACCAGCGGACTATCGTATCGGTGAACCCTTACTAGAGAGACGATAGCTACTAGGATTCAAGAACTCACCAAGAGGAGCCCGTCTAAGTTTGGTGATTCGAATATGGGTAGAGAGATGGAGGGGGAAGAAAGGGAGAAAAAAAGATCCAGGACCGAATACTTGGAGTGTTCCCAATAAGGGTCGAGTAGTGGGAGTCGTTCTCAACCCCATCAGAGGTCTCTAGCTCATGTTCGGGGATACGAGCCCCGAGTGAGGGAGATTATCTACCCAGTTTGCAGGTGCTATGGGAAGAACCACTTAGGAAAGTACATGGTGGGTTCAGATGTATGCTTCTATTGTGGCTATCCCAGACATAAATTGTAATACCCCGAAAGTGCCTACGACTAAACCCGGGATTTAAAAATCGAAGATGGTAGAATCTGGCAATTTTCCACAGAACGGGTCACATAACGGAGTGTTGGTCCAACTAATGACTCATGGGAAGCATCCATAGTGAGGTCTAGCTGGGTTGCAATTGGAAGTAATGAGTCACGTAACCCGTTCTTCGATACTATGAATTATCGATCAAAGTTGTGGGGAGACTGGTCCTTAGCCTGAGAGGAAGTAATGGGTCATGCGAGGATCCATCCTAAGCTATAAAGGATCGTGGTGAGCAACTGTGGGAGGAGTATTCATAACCTCCAGTTGAGGTAACGAAAGGAAACCATGATTCATTGGAAGGAGGAACGAGTCATGGTGTGGTTCGTGGGAAGGCTTGGTACAGGTCATCAAGGGGGAAACAATGGACGATATAACAGATCGTCGTCTGAAGCAACGACTCGTCTTGTCGAGTCATGGGATTGAATCTGAGAAAGTGAAGTCGGCCAGTGGACGTGACGGATGGATACCACGAACCATGACTCATTGGAAGGAGGAACGAGTCATGGTGTGGTTCATGGGAAGGCTTGGTACAGGTCATCAAGGGGGAAATAACGGACGATATAATAGATCGTCGTATGAAACAACAACTCATCCTATTGAGTCGTGAGATTGAATCTGAGAAAATGACGTCGGGCAGTGGACGCGACGGATGGATACCATGAGTCGTGGTATTCAAGCACGACCCGTTAGGACAGTCGTTGTCACTGCCAGTGTAGAAATTTTAGGAAATTAATTAAGGGAATTTTCATCATTCCTAAATCCTAGGATCCTAAAGTACATCGTTTAAGGTTCAAAATGTAGTATTTTATTAGGGTAAAACCTATCCTAGGGTCATTCATATCATTGTATGCATATTGAAGGGGCTTAGGAGGTGATCAAGTAATAGTTCTTCTTATTTTCCTTCAATCCTTAATTGGGCTTTCAAGGAAGTGCAAGAATCAACTTTAATTAGGTATGTAGGGTTATGAATGGGTGAATCCGTTCACACCCATGTCCAAACTCTCTCTAAATCATGAATTTCCTATATTGATTATATGGGGTTTTAACCCAATGCATGAAATTTTGAATTCTCTGCATGGGTATGATCTAAACGAGTTATTATTATTGCATTATGAATTATGGGAAAGTTTTAAATTATTTTACATTAAAATCATGCTTCAAACTTTTAAAATCAAATTGCCCATTTATGAAAAGTTGATGAAAGTTAAGATTTATGATGAATGTTCATGTATGCTGAAGTATTGATGATGAAAAGAATGTTTTCAATTTTTCCATGTTTATAATCATGTTTTCAAGTGAATTGAGTATTTTCAAGCATGTTAAAGTATTGGGCAATGCCCACATGTTTAAATATTATTTATGATTTATGAAATGGATTTCATGATTGATTGATTTATGATATTGGCTGACTGAAGGGCCCGTGATTCATGGAAAATAGTGTATGAAAAAGGGATCAATGATGTTAAATGTTTATTTAATCATGAATCTCATGAATGATTTTTGTGATTTACGTATGAGCTAATGTTCATATTTTTTGGGAGTAGTGTCTAGCACCGAGTAGCCCGGGGTTCAAAGGACTATGCCGGTGTCTCATAACTATGTTCCACCGTTAGTTTATATTAATACATTACAATGATAATGATCCCCTCTTTCGTGATATCACATAATGCACGTCCCTTGCCTAGCAAGCTAGGGAAGACTCTGCCCACTTGAGTGATATAGTTGGGGCATCATGTAAGACCCACTATGATGGTGTCAGTTATGACGAGTCCTCCCATAGTTCCGCATGTTTTTTTTTCATTATTATGTTTATGTTATTTTAGCTCAAGTGATGATTTATAAAGTTTCTCTTAAGACTATGAAAATGAATGGATTACGAATGATATGAAAACCTTGAGTCTTATGTTATATTATGATATTTATGTTATGAGCATGTTGTCCCACTCTTACAATCTCTTATGAGCTTTTATATTTTTTTTAAATGTCTGTTTTACATACCTTACATACTCGGTAAATTCCACATACTGGCCGCATATTCTATGTTGTATCATTTCATGATACAAGCTCCGATCTTCAGACCCAGCACCGTCATTAGCTCGTCTAGGAGATTAGCATCCAGCTATTTGGTGAGTCCTCAATCTCCGAGGATCAGTTTGATATCAGTTATCTTTCATGCTCAGTTTTCTAGACTTGTTGGGTTAGTTGGGGATGTTTCACCATCAACCAGTCAGATATGTAGAGGCTTCCAGACTATGTGTAGTATTCAGCTATTATGTATGAAGTACGTTCCGCTTTCTATGTATGTCATGGTTATGCCTCTACTATTTTATTACGTTGAGTAATCTTTTTTATTGATTGAGTTCGATATATGCTCACGCCATGGGCCGACGATTGTTCGAGTGTTTTTGGTAACTACACGCAAGTGCACGTGGTCGAACAAGTAGTAAAGTGGCTTAAGTAAAGACAAGTATCGATCCCACACGGACTGAGCTATGGTACTAATTAACATAAGTGTTAATGAACTATATCTTTAAGAATGCAGACAACCAAATAAATAATATTTTGAGAGTTTGAGTTTACTAATTAATAAGAATCTAAGGAAAAATTATAAAGTGAGTTTGAACAATAGTAATGAGCAGGGCGAGGTTAAAAACCGAACATGCGAGGGAAGGTAATTTATCAATACAATTGAGTTAATCTTTCCTTCGGTTGCTAGTCAATTATTGCCCTTAGTTGGAACTTTCGTCTCTGTCCAATTTAAGAATCATGAACCTTTAATCTACATTTCTGTGATAAAAGAATTTCATGCTCTAGCCATACATTCCCGATTCCTTAATTGACTAATAAGACTTTTGGATATATTTCTATTACGAATGTAAATCAATTCAAAAATTTTCCAAACTAAGAAGAGATCTCATATCCTACCAATTCAAATCTTTCCAATTTCTTTCCTTTTCAAAATCAAAATTGGATTTTTAGATATACACTAACATTGGCCAAACATTAATGCAGTAAGAACAAGAATTGATAGAACAACCATTGAAGAAAGATGAAAACATGAAATGATCAGCAATTACATTCCACTACAAAATGTTCTTAACCTCGGCAAAGTGAATTAGCTACTCATTTGTGGATTTAAACATCATCAAATAAATATAATTCATACAAACAATTGAGATAAAGAGAAAGAGATAGAGAAGAGACCAAGAATTTTCGTCCCTCAGTTGCCTGTAACCACGTTCTTGCTCAACCAAGTTAGAATGTTTAAAATAAAACCTGAAGAACCCTAGAATTTTCGTCCACTCAACTGCCTGTAACCCACGTTCTTGCTCAACCAAGTTAGAATGTTTAAAATAAAACCTAAGTGTGCTATTTATATTATTGAGATTTTTTTTTTCGGAGTAACAAGCAACGTGGCACGGAGTGTATCGTGGAGCACTCCCTCCGTGCCACGGGGGTATCGCGGACCCTCTCTGGAATTCGGCTCCTCAGCAATTTCACCTCCGCGTGCCACGACATGCATCGCGGAGCCTAGCCAACGTGCCACAGTGCTATCACATACCTACACTGGAAATTGATGTCCCAGGTAATTGTACTCAACGTGACACGGAGTGAATCACGTAGCACTGCCTCCGTGTCACGGAGGTAACGCGAACCTTCACTGGAAATTGCCAAAATTAAATCACCCGAGGCAGAATGCCTACGCGATGGCAGCGTGACATGGCTCCATCGCGAGCCCTTATTTTTGTTGCTCTTCCTTTTCCTTTTCCACTCCTAGTTTCCAAGTCCATTCCCGATTTTTACCAACATGTATCTTAGCTTCCCAAAATTCCATTTTACCTGCAAAACAACACTAATCATG
>JACEIK010006446.1:9840-36250 GCA_018107945.1 Datura stramonium
ATATTTAATTAAATATTATATAATTATTTTATTAATGAAAAAATAATTTTAAGCCTTTTATGAAAAGGTTAAATTTTATCTGATAAGCAGAAGGATGATTATTTTTTTAATTATTTTTAATATATTAAAGATATTTTTAACTCAATAGATAGGTAGGACGGACAAACGGCAAATCAATTTCAATAGATAACATTTAGGATATTTTTGAGTTATTTTTAATATATTAAATAATTTTTATGCTTTTTCATATAAATAAAAATGCAAATGCAGAACAGTTTGATAGAGATAAATTTAACTTTAGAAAAAAATAAAATAAAAGGATAAAGGAAGAAGAAATTGAGAAAAGATTATAATATGAGAAATCTAATGTCACCAATAAAGTAAAAATTCAAGTAAACCACTTAGGTTGCTCACTGATCGTAAAAATTATCTTTTTGTCATAAAATATTAGGGGCAAGAATGTACTTTAACACATTTTCCCTTAAAAAGGAAATGGGAGGAGCGTTAAGTTGGCGGTTTCTTCTCGGAGTCGTATGTACTCTACTAATTGACATTTCAAAAACGTTGGTCTCTTCCTTCCTTTTGTTGCTTCTCTTCCTCAATTTTCTCTCTTCTCTCTTCTCTCTCTCTTTCTTCATTCAGCCGATCCAGATCTCAATCTTCAAGAGAGTGAAGAAGAGGAAAAAAGAAAAAGAAGATTGAATAATAATGGCGGCCGTATCGCCATTAGCAAAGTACAAGTTGGTGTTTTTGGGAGATCAATCTGTCGGAAAAACCAGCATTATTACTCGCTTCATGTATGATAAATTCGACACCACCTACCAGGTTAATGAATTCCACCCTATTCATAATGCTTTTATTCTCTCTCCACTTACTTGATCCTGATTCGACATTAGAAATGTATGTTTATGTTTGATTTTATATTTCTTACGTTTGGATTTTATCAAATCCTCGTCAAAATTTCCTCCTATGATTTTTTTGGTATTTCAGAATTTCATTGTGTGTGTTTTCCTCCTATGATTTTAAATATTGGATCACATAGTCAATCAATTAAGTCTCTATCACAGATTCCTTTTCTCCTATGGTTTCCTTACTTGCTATTTTTTAAATCATAATTTGATTCTCAATTTTTCTCCGGAATCATGGTCAAGGTTGTATCTTTTCTTTGTGTTTTTGGTATGATTTTGACATTCTACCAATCAAACTAGATTTAATTATAAATTAGTTGGGGTTGACTGTATGGATCTTTGGATCAATCACAACTTAGTACGTTGGAGCCAACTATGAATTCTTTATCAGTATTGGCGGAGTCAGGATTTGTAGTTCTGACTTGCTACCGAACCATAGCTCGGTTTAGTTACTGAGTTTGTGATCAAGTATTTATACCTATTTAATGGATTTCCTGATACAAATAGAGGATCTAAGAAAAGCTACTGGGTTCATCTGAAATTCCGAACCCATATATAATATTGTAGCTCTGCCCTTGTCCTCTATAAGAAATACACTATATTAATTCCGTGGCTATCAACCTAACACAACCCTCCTTTTTTTTCTGTGCTTAGAGTAGCTATAGGTCTATAGCAAAGTTCACATGGGTGGAGTTGATTCTATATTTCAGAAGTTCTAACATGAGAACTTTTGTATTTTTTACAAATATTTATAAAGGGGTAGTCCAATGCACAAAGTATCTCAGGTTAGCAGATTCGAGGAAAGGTGACAACCCGCCCTAATGCAAGCATCAGTGGTTGCTCCAAGGGTTCCCTTATTTACAATCATTTATTTGGGTCAGTTATATAATATTCGCCTCAGATGAGTTTAAATGTAGTAACATGGTCGATGAAAATTCATATAGCAAATTCTAACTTGCTTGGACTGTGACATATAGTAGTTGTTATTATTGTATTTATGTGAATCAGCGGTTCCTTTTGGTCTTGACGTGGTAATGCTTTGCCAATTTCTCATTTTTGGTCAAAATTTGAGTATTTCCGCTGCTCTTTTAGGATTCAATTGTTGAATCTTGATTCTTGTCGCTGTTGACTTCCAGTTCTCTGTTAAATAAAAAGTTCGCGCTGCAATTAGTAGTGTGGAAGTTACCAACAAAAATAGTGGTGTGGGAATTTGAAATTCTGATCAATTGAATAATTAGTATCAACCTCTTGCTTACTGTTTTTCTAAATGTGCAGGCTACCATTGGTATTGACTTTTTGTCGAAGACAATGTACCTTGAAGATCGAACAGTTCGCTTGCAGCTTTGGTAGGCTATCTCTCTCTATTTCCAGATTAGATATGCGGGATATCATATTCTGCTATTATCTTTTCTCTTGGCTCAAATTGCACCTCCATTCATTTTCAGATATGTTTTCTAAGGATAAACTTGAAAATGCGAAAGGGAGCCCAGAACTTTTTGGTTAGAAGAACCTTTATTGCGACATTTACACAGTAAACAAGTCCGCAAAAATCTATTTGTGATCCTTCACCCTTGGTTACTCTTTGTTGGGGTTTAGGGGGGAGCAAACAACAACAACAACATACCCAGTGTTAAGAAGCTGTATTATCTAGGATACTATATCCTTCTAGTCTAAGAACCAAAAGATCTATTGATTACGGTAGAGATGGAATGTGTTAGAACATCGTGCCTAGACAAACTAATGTACCTACGAAGGCAAAATCTGTTGACCAGTTCTCACAAAATCTTACATGGAGGCAATTGGAGAAAGAGGAACATAATCTGCATCTTTGAACCAAACACATACTGGATACAGTTGAGATGAAATGTTATCATAAGACTATGCCTATTCAAACTTCTGCACCTAGAGCTAGAACAGGGATTAGTTTTACCTATTATCGGCAAGACATTATACAGGCAAGTACAGAAAGTAATCTGTTTCTCAAATAGCATGAATCCGTTAGAAATTGTTTACATTCTACTGTGATTTTGTAGTTGCTGTTGCACCTTGGATTTGTAATCGCTTTACTGACTGAACTAATTTGTTGATTAACCAGTCATGTTATTCTTTTACTAATGTACTATATTCATGTATACAGGGATACTGCTGGTCAAGAGAGATTTAGGAGTCTTATTCCGAGCTACATTAGAGATTCTTCTGTCGCTGTAATTGTGTTTGATGTTGCCAGTGAGTAATAGATTGAATATTTCTTTATAGAATGTCTCTACATATATATGTGCCCTTTGTTTCCTATTCAACAACTTTAGGATTGGTGAGCATACTGAGAATAGAAGTTTCTAAGGAAGTCAGTCTATTGGTTATGAAATGCTTTGTAATATTTGCCTTTCATTATAACTTTTTATTATGTGCCATGACATATTTTTCTGATAAACCATTGCATTCGCAGACCGTCAATCATTTCTAAACACTTCAAAGTGGATTGAGGAAGTACGTACTGAACGGGGAACTGATGTCATAATCGTTCTTGTTGGGAACAAAACCGATCTTGTTGAAAAAAGGTGGAGTTTACAGATGGTTGCTTCTTTAGTTGATTCATTTCTTTTGTCAATTTCTTTGCCCACTTATTCAGAGATGTACCTTTTTCGTGGTTTACCTTTTCCTATTTTGTTTAACATTGTCATGATTCACATTATGGACTTCTTCGTTTCTGGTTAGGCCTAGTAAACCTTTCAGCCTCTAGTTTCTATCGGATTCATAGTCATGCCTAGAGTTCTGTTCGCAGCATCGATATCGGTATGCCATTCTGTAACATGCTCCCGCTCTGGAATATTATGTTTGAAGAGGTCAAGGAGCTCAAATTTGTTCATTCTTGTAGAGAGCTTGTAGCTGGAGATAGTTTGAGCCTAGACTTTATTTTTGGGCATTGTCTCTTGCTAATTCACTTCTTTCTTCCTAGTTTCCTTTCAGAAAAATAAAACCTACTTTTCAAAGATTTTAAGGAAAATTGGATTGAACTCTGCTATAATATGATGTCAATCTTTTCCGCTACTTCTTTGATTTGGACAATGATGTTTAAACAGGCAAGTGTCCATCGAAGAAGGAGAAACCAAGGCTCGTGAATTTAACGTAATGTTTATAGAAACCAGTGCTAAAGCTGGATTCAATATCAAGGTACAGTCATCTTAAGTCCCTAGATATAATAGCTGTTTGCCATACAGTCATCTTTAGCTGCAATCTCCTCTTCATGCTTTTCATAGTGGTTTAACTGAATAATACTCAAATAGGATGACCCTAAAATGTAAAATTATAAAATTTACAGCCTCTGTTTCGAAAGATTGCTGCTGCTTTACCGGGAATGGAAGCCCTTTCTTCCACAAAGCAAGAAGATATGGTGGATGTGAATTTGAAGCCTACGACAAGTTCATCTAACGCAGAGCAGCAAGGTGGAGGTTGCGCATGCTAGATTTTGTACGTAACAAGAGAGAGATAAGAAGTTGGACATATACAAAGATGCAGTTGCATCAAATTATATCATTATATATAGATGTTCAATTAGCTCATTTTGTTAGATCATTATGAGGTTTGGAACAATTTTGGGTTTTTATTCATGTTGTACAACAAGTTCTTTCAATTCTGATGGTGAGGTAGCTGACAATTCTGTGCTCTTGAAAATCATTAAAGATCCAGTTGTTACTGTTAAAACTTGTGATTATATATTATGTGATGTGATTCCTACTTCAGGAATCTTTTTCTTTTTTCCCACTCTGAGCAAAATATGTAGTATTTGTAGTTAAGACTTTCATTTCAGTTTGTTGTGATACCACCTTGTGTCAACATAAGCTCAAGTTCCTTGGTAAAAACTGAAATAGCGGGTGCGCGTGCACATAAGGCATATTTGGTATTTAAACTTAATGAGTTTAATCTTTACGATTTTTAGCATTGAATTCATTGTATTGTTAAATTATGAGTTTAGATCAAATGTTTGCGGGAATATACATATATATACTAAATGTCCAAAATTATGGGTTCAGATGAACCCATAGGAAAAGGCTACATCCATCTCTGTGCACACACATATATACACACCACATGAAACTCAAAAATATTATCAAGAGTTATTATCTGATGAATCAAGCTTGAATATAGTGGAAATCAGAGTGTCAATTTGCCAAAATACAAGCAAAACATGTAAAATACATAGTTGAGTTCTCAAAGACTTAAACAAACATTGAACAAAAGAACTTTATCCTACTTGATAAGAACTATGATGACATATTCTTTGTTCTTTCCTCAACTTCCTCATAGCCTCATAGGAGAGGTGAGAAAATGAGAGAAGGCAATCTTACTCTTGCTCTTGGAAATGGAGATCACACAAGGAATATGGTATTTAAAGAGAATTATCTTAGCTTATTCTCTTGCAAATCTTCAGCAAGTTGAGGTAAGGAACTTTTTAAAAGTACTCTCGATAATGCAAATATCTTCTCCCCCATTTGGGAAGTTAATTTTATTTCTTTTGATTTTTCTCTCGGTATTCGACATTCACATTAGACATGATTAAATTTGAATTCGCGTCAGAAAAAGTCACACATTTGAAGTTAAACGCTCTTTAACAAAGACGACTCTATACCCAAAGATCATACCCGTGACCTTTGATTACGAATGAAAGATTACTTACCACTATACCACAACCTTTATTGATATAGCAAGTTAATGTTAGTGATCAGGTAAGATATTGAGAATTTGTGATAAATGTTAACCAAATATCATACAAAACGCTTCCTTGTCCTTATTAAATACTCCTCTATTTTAATTTGTGATCTAATTCGACTTGATACACTAAGAAATAAAGTAATTAAGATTTTTAAAATTTATAATTTTAATTTTAAATATGTTATAATATTATGTGATTATAAATTTTTTTCATTAAGCTGTAAAATGAAAATTAATTATCATGAGGACCCCTTCCTCCAACCCCCCCTCGAAAAAGAATAGTTTCTTGTGCAAACAAATTAACCAATGTAAAAATAATCTCATCATATAACGGATTGATCAAAATTTTAATATGAATATAAAATATTAAAAAGAAATAACTTTTTTATTAAAATATAAAATAAGAAAATATTCTTATTATGAACTCAATAATACTAGTATTTTTACAAGAAATTTTTGATCAATCCAGTCGAAGCTTCTTCCTCGAATCCTGTCGAGATCGCGCAATCGGCAAAAGATATCAACAGTTACCTGTCACTGTAACCATCAATTCATGAAAACATTAAAATAATTTTCTTTTCCTTTTTGGCATTGTGTCACAAATTCACAATCAAACAAATAAATAAATTAAAAAAACCCTCTAACTGAAGAAAAAAAAAAAAGCCTGAAAAACTTCTACAGTCCTAAGCAAAAGAGGAATTTTTTCTCATCATGACGATGGAATCAATGCATTTATTTCCTCCATTGTTCTCATTCTCCATTTATTCCATTTTTTTCTTCCCTTTTAGCCTTCATTCGTTTCCTCCATAAATTCCTCTTTCTCCAATTCCATTTTGCTACACTGGAGAAGTTGTTGTGGAAATGCATAACATAGAGAGTTGGTTGAAGAATTTGGTGATTCCATCGGATCCGGGTCGGGTTCGGATTTCGAGTTTGAGCAGTAGTGATCTGTGCTTGAATTCCATTGGATTTAATGGTTGTGATGGTGGGTTGTTTCTAGAAGATTCGGCTCCGAGCTCATTCGTGTCGTTGATTGGGAACCAGAGTTTGTGTTCTTCGGAGGGTGTGTTATATTCTCGGAAAAATCGGCGCAGAGGGATTGGATTCGAGGTTCACGGCACCAGCGGACGGTTTTTGTCTGTGACGGTGTCGATCAATGGCGGAGGGAATGAAGGGTTTCAGGAGGATTCTGGTGAAACCGCGGCGGAGAGTGAAATGCCAGTGGGTCGGCAAGTTGAAAAGGAGGAGGAGAAGAAGGTGAGTGGTGGAGGTGCTGCTTTGAATACTACTAAGCATCTATGGGCTGGAGCTGTTGCTGCAGCCGTCTCAAGGTAAAATATGAGCATTCTTTCAGTTTTGATCAGTAACTTGCTTATATAACAAACATATTATCTTACCAGTGTTGAAATGAATGAGTCTGAATAGAGCAAAATGGATATAGAAGATTCATATAACCAACTTAACGGGTTTAATTTGTGATTAAGGCTTAATTGTTGTTGTTGCTGCTATGATTTTGTATTGCTGCCAGTCAAGATATTTGAAATGACTTTTTGTATCAATCAACTAAGCCTCAATGGCAAACTAGTTGAAATCAGCATATGAATCCATATTTTTGCTCTATTTGGTCCATTTCACATTCAAAATGCTTCATTTCGGTAAGGTAAAATTTGATGGCATGGAGAAAAGTAGTGTCTATTCAAAAATTCAAATTATATAATTATTTGAGGATCGATTGGTTTGGCATGGACATGCTTGGACTATCTGATGGCGACTTTTCTGTCATTTAACTTGGAAGGATAACTACCTGGTGTATGTATTATTGGCGTTATTGGAATTCAAGGGACTAGATCAGTTGATAATTTTAAAAGGGCAGCCAGTGTTCTAAGCTCCCGCAATAACTGGGGAAGGACCGAACTACATTGAGTCTATTATACGCAACCTTAGTTGCATTTCTATAAGAGGTTATTTCTACGACTTGAACCCCTGAGCTCTAGTTCCTAACCTTACCTTATTTATCTATTTAACAAAAGAAAATAAAAAACAGACAATTGTAGATTCTAATACTATGTAATTGTGGAAATATTGAATTGCTTAGATATGAATACGACCCAGTTTACATTAAACATTATACTGTAATTATTGCTATATGGTATAGCATTAAGCATAGAAATCCGTTTAATAAGTTTGTTTTTTAATTAATGAGTATCTAGAAGTGTGAATACTTGGAAAAAGAAAAAAATATCGAACCTATGGTTACACTTTATTATATGAATATGTTGGAGCCTCTTTTCTTATTACAAATAAATGATTAAGAAAGGGATGCTTCCCCAATGTCAGATCAATCAACAATGCCGCCTCAACCCCAAGTTAGTTAGGTTTGGCTATGTGAATCTTCTATAGCTATCTCTTCATTTGCACAACTTATCATCTACTGTAAAGAATAAAAACCATATTCGATAAAAGAATTTTGTCTCTTTTCTATTCTTCTTTTTTCTTTAAACTGAATCAACTAGAGTACATCAAATCGTTTCTACACAAACAAAACAAAAACCTACTGCTAAATAACATTGAAATTGCAATGAAATTTTTTCTAAAGAATAGCACCCAGATGGAGCAACGATGAGTAGTACAGCTATTTGCAATATGCATATTAGGACAATAGCTGCATGTGAATAAAATTAAGGAAATTTATCATCCTATCTACTTCCTGTAGATTTTTGTTGTAACATCAAAAGGCTAAAAGAGATTAACATTTTTTTTCTGATAACCCTTGTTCGGGCCAGCTTGCTTTCACCACCTTTGACTAATTCCACGGGATACCTACTACCTCTCACCAGCAACATGTACCATTACTACTACTAGGCCACACCCTTGGATGCGCTAAAAGAGATAAACATCTATAATCTTCATCAAAAGAGATAAACATCTATAATTTAAGTTACAAATACTCTCCTTTTTGCCAACAAAGTATCTCTGGTTTCTTTCCTTCCATTCAGACCACCCTAAACCTACTGCGAAGTAACAAGAACTCTAGAAGCTCACATGGGGAAGAGTTGAGTGTAAAGGATATCCATTGCTAGGAAGGATTTAACCATGAATGTTGAAATATAGAGTTAGACTCTTGCTACATGCGCCGGGTATACATCTGCTTTTTGGTTGTGAATGGATCAATATGATGTCATATCTTAGCGGAATAAGTTTGATGCATTAGAAACAAAACATGTTTATATGCTCAAAAATGCTTCTTTTTGGGTTGTGACTTTGAATTTTGCAATGTGAATCATAGTAATACTTTCCTGAAGATTTGTACTTTAGTGGCATTGAATGGGTTAGGTTCTATATGAACTGTGCATATGACCTATAATATGTTGATTATTTGTGGACGAATTTTGTTTTTCTGTATTGTTTTTGTTTCAGAACTTTTGTTGCTCCTCTTGAGAGATTAAAGCTGGAGTATATAGTTCGTGGTGAGCAAAAGCATCTTTTGGAGCTCATCAAGACGATTGCAGCCACTCAAGGCATCAAGGGATTTTGGAAAGGGAATTTTGTCAATATTCTACGCACAGCACCGTTTAAGGCTATCAACTTTTATTCGTATGAAAAATACAGGGATCATCTTCTTAAAATAACTGGTAATGAGGAGGCAACTAATCTCGAAAGATTTGTTGCTGGTGCTGCTGCAGGAATTACAGCCACTGTGCTCTGCATACCTATGGACACTGTGAGAGATATTTTAGTATAGTCAATTGTTTTGCTTCTTGATTTCTTTTTTAAAAGCATAACGAGTGGAACTCTGTCAAGTTGGATATGTATCTGTTTCTGTACTACTAAATCAGGGGAGGGAAGTTGAAGTAGCTTGGAAGTTGGTTCTAGATGAGAAACTATCTTTCTTATCCTGTTATATGGTGTGTTCTATGTTGGAACTAGCTCTTAGATTTCCTAGGTTGTGTGCTTTGAAAAATAATGCATGTTGATATGGGCTTTTGAAAATTTACTTTACCTGTTTTAACATTTTCAGACTGCTTAGCTTGACAAATTATTTTCTCAAGTGGCACCCTCTGCTTAGTCAAAAAAAAAATCTCGGGTTTCCTTTCATGGTCATACTGATTGCTTTGACTCTATGTCACTGATCTGAATGAACTCAGAGGAACTAGCAAATTTAGAGAATGTTATTTTGGGGCTTAATTAAACTTAAAGAAAAGCCACTAGCATAATTGCTAGACTCTGTCGAATGAAGCAGCTTTGGAAAATGTCATTGAAGATTCAGTTCATCTATAACAAATATAGCTAATTTAATCATTTGAAAATATTATTGTGAGTTGGGTAATAGAATCATATTATTGCGCTAGCTTTAATATATTAGCATGCTGCAGGACATTAAATCATGTGCTATAACCTTTCTTTTGTAAGTCATATAGTATACAAAATACTAGTCTTTGGCTATCTCTTTTTTATGGCAACATGCAAGAAGTACCTCATGTTCTACCTGTTTGATGATGATCTGACCACGTTTCATTTTTTTTATTTCTTTGGGAATGTCAATCCAGATTAGGACAGTAATGGTAGCTCCTGGGGGAGAAGCATTGGGAGGCTTAATTGGTACTTTCAGCCACATGATGCGCACTGAAGGATTCTTCTCTCTTTACAAGGGCCTAGTTCCTTCCATCATAAGCATGGCACCTTCAGGCGCAGTTTTTTATGGAGTTTATGATATACTAAAATCAGCTTATTTGCATTCACCAGAAGGGAGGAAAAGACTACAAAATATGAAACAAGGTGAAGATCTAAGTGCATTAGATCAACTGGAATTGGGTACAGTTAGAACTTTGATATATGGAGCAATTGCTGGTGCTTGTTCTGAAGCTGCGACATACCCATTTGAAGTTGTGAGGAGACAGCTTCAGATGCAGGTCCGGGCGACCAAGATGAGTGCACTGGCAACTAGCTTAAAGATAGTTGAGCAAGGTGGTATTCCTGCCCTCTATGCAGGATTGACTCCCAGCTTATTACAGGTACATCAAACAAGCAATTTCTTGTTGACTGTTGTTCCATCATAAGGAAATTGAAATAGATATATAGGACCCTGTTTCAAAAAACGTTCTGGGATATGTTCTCAAGTGTGTGACCTAGTGGTCAATGAAATAGTGGTCTCAGGTTCAAATTCAAGCGGAAACATAAAACAATGATGCGGCCTAGTGGTCAATGAGGTGGTGTGAGAACCATCAGGTCTCAGGTTCAAATCCTTGCAGAGCATAAAAACATTAGATGATTTCTTTCATCTGTTCAAGTCGTGGTGGACAAAGTTTTCTGGTACCTTTGTTGGCGGGAAGGTAGCAAGTAAACCACGAAATTAGTTGAGTTATGCTCAAGTTGTCCCGATCACCATAGTTATAGAAAAAGAAAGAGAAAGATTCCTTGATATGATTATGGATAAAGTCATCAGTTTTCTACCATAGAAAGTAATGATAAATATATATCCTGAAATTTGATTGCCTAGACAACAATTTGGGGTGGGGTTAAGTACCTAGAATTCGATGAGTGGCACATACAATTACCTTATTTCGAAGAACTAGTCTAGTTTAGATACATTTATATATTTTTTTCCTTCCATATTTTGATGGTAAAATAAGCTTAGAGTAGTCAGCCATGATTATAGGTCTTCTTTTGATCAACAAATAAGAGGCAACACATAGTTAATAGTAGTTCCAGACAGACAACATTAAGTTGTATGTTAAAGCCCAAAGGTTGTCTTTTCCTCGTTAGTGAAAACTAAGGTCTATATTTGTGCCCCTCTTTTGATCAACTTAACTTATCTAAACGGGGAAGAACCAGTTTTGAGCATCTTTTCTTTAGAAGAAAAGAAACTAAATGTCCTGACGTTAAGAGTGTAGTTATGACTCCATTTATTTTTTTATTTTATATAATCATGGTGTCTGGGACAAATTACGTGCACCTCGATTAATTTCATGTGACACCTGCTACCTCCAACCAGCACATATAGTGGGATACACTGTCCACTGAGGTTTGGACAGATGGGAAACTTGTGGTCCACCTTCCTTTTGAGAAGTCAACTGCAGATCATCAATTCTTTTTGTCGATCAACCTTTTTCACTTAAGCATATTTTGCTAACTTGCTCGGACTTGGGTGCAGCTGTTCGATATGGGTGCCGATCTAGAGGTCCGATCCTTAATCATCATCATCTTTCATGATGTAAATTTTAATATTCGGAGGTGCGGATCCAAATATGAATACGGGTGCACGGATTCGACTAAAAATAATTCAAATGTCTAAAAATAGAGCTATAAAATATGCGTAAATTATGATGGACTATTTAGAAGGAAATGAGCACGATATTTTTAGAGCAAGTTTGAATATGTTATTATTATTAAGTACAAATGTATCTCCTTACTGTGTTTTTTGTGTTATATGGCTATTGCAAATGATATAGAAGTCATGATAGATTTCTTGAGTTCATTACACATTCAACAGTGGTATTGACCTGTAAGTATCTTCGAAGCACCTTCTGGTTGATGACTTTTTAACAAAAATATCCTTTAATGATAAAAAAGTTAAATGTCTAAACTATGATTTCATCCTAGCGTTTGTTTTGATTTCAGAAATCATTATATCTGTCTCGAATTTTCTCTATCGATTTTGATCAAAGTACCCAAATTTTGATTGACAAGATCCTATATGGAGCCCACACCCACACTCATCATGTCGACATGGGTGCAACACCGAAAGTGAATAGTCCTAGCAATTTAGGTCATTTGTCTATACGGATGGCTTTAGATTCTATCATCTTCTCTTTTTGCCAACATTAGATTTAATGGCAATGCATCCAGGATATGGTGGTTCTCTGGTGCTAACATTTTGATACATTTCTTCTGTTTATAAAAGTTTCTTTGATCTTCTAGTTTTACTTTTTAAGAAGAGTCGTGAATATAACAAAATGCGTCTTTTTATTGTGCTCCTCAGGTTTTGCCATCAGCTGCAATAAGTTATTTCGTTTATGAGTTCATGAAGATTGTTCTGAAAGTAGAATAAACATGAGATACGAATGCTCAAATCCATTCATGTCGAGGTTTGCTATAAGTTGACACCAAACAAGTGGTGTATAAGTTAATCTGAAGGGCATTTCTGGCCGTTTTGTATTGTGTAGCCTGAACACGGTGGGAATAATACATCTCATTTAGGAGGTATTAAAGAAATTTCTTGTTAGTTAGGCTTTTCCTTTGTATCTTTTAAAGGGTGGAAAGTTGCTGAAGCTTTTGCATCTTTCTTCATTTAGTTCTGATGAATTATGTAAAGAGTTTTTTCTATAGTTTAAGCTATGAGAACAGATTCTTTACTCACTTTATTTGATGTCTGCAACAAGTCAATTCATATTGAGGCCATACACGTTAGAGTATTTCTCTTGCTGTGTGTATTGAGACTTGAAACTTGCTCTGGTAGTGAGGGCTGCTTGTCTGTAGGTTCGTTTCGCTTATGAATGTTTTTGGTTATCGATTTGTAAATATTGCTAAACCGATAACTGAATCAATAAGATACCGGGTTAAGTGGTACAATGTTAAATAGTGTGAAACGATTCATCCACGTGTTTTGTTGCTCTAACTCTTTAAAAATGTCGGATTCTTTAAAAGTAGTGCTTTTTTGGAGCATCCAACATAGACGTGACAACTTTTTTCAGAGTTCGAGAAATATAGAATAAAATTACATTATTTATTATTTATTTTAGGTCTATAGTAAGTTCAAATTTTCATCAGATGCGAAAAAGAACAAAAAAAATGGGTGCTATATTAGCCTTAAAAATGAGCAGAATATTCATCATCAAAGAACAACCAAAAGCTTACAGTTATACAACATTAGAGCAAAATCACATTTACCTGCAACTTTTATAGCACAAGAGTTTGTGCTCTGCATTCAAAGTCTGTAAAGGCACGCAGTCCGGTGCATAGAGCCATTTCCACGACTTAAAACTCATGATTTATAAATCACACGGAGATAACTTTATCGGTGCGTTCAAAGTCTCTGTAGAACTAAAATTCTTCATCACTGGCTAGTCATTGAACTATTCTGTTCAATGTGAAGGCTCAAATTGTTCATAAGGAAATGCATATCTCGAAAAGGATAAGATAGCTGTTTTATCCTACACTACAAATTTTGTGGGGTTGTTTTTCACACGTCCGACAGGTATAATCTTCAAGCACGTGGCACTTTTTTTTTCTTTTTTAATAAAAAAAGGATTTCTTTTTTCTTTTTAGCATTATTCTTGTTGATTGTTGTTATTATTTTTGTTTTTTGTGCTTCAACTACCACATTAGTTCATTATTGTTATTGTTTTTTATTTTTCTAATTTTATGCTATGTACTGCTTCTTATAGCACTTTATTTCATTCTTGCCACTGCTTTATTTTCGTATTCTTTTTTTTCAAGCTGCTTTGAGATGTTTTACTTGAGTCGGGTTCTATTGGAAACAATCTTTCTATCTCTATGAGATAGGATAAAGTTGCGTACACTCTACCCTCCTCATGTCCACTTATGAGATTACACCAAATACATTGTTGATGTTGTTATAATAATCTTAAAGAACACCCAACATTTTAAGCGGAAAAAGGTGGTTTAATTTGTGAACAAGTTATTCAATATTTTTATTGATAGATATTTAGTGCATTACACTAAAAACGAAATATACAGGATATAACATAACTTGTGTCTTGTTTAAACAAATAAAGTGGGATACATTTTTCTTTTTATTTTAAACTTGGCTTTCTTAAAGGACTTTGCCGATGGTCTATCGAAAACAGTCTCTCTATCTCGGTGGAGGTATGGTCTACGTACATTCTATCCTCCCCATCTCACTTTATAAAATTTCACGGGGTTATTGTAGTTGTTGTTGTTTCTTAAAGGACTTTAAGAGAAGAATTTTCAGAGAGGAACAAATCTATCATTTTGGTGTTTAATCTCGAAATAATAGTTTTGAAATTATTATCCTACCTGGAGTATCAATAAAAATAATATCACAATCACAACGGTAATGAAAATAATCTCGAAATTGCTAATCTGAGAATTGAAAAATCATATCAAATGTAGGATAAATTAATTCTAATAATAGAGGGACCAAAGTGCAACAATCTAAACCAGTAGTCCGTACCTTAATATTTCATATTTTCCATCACGTTCACTTTCAGTCAAAGTGAAGCTCGGAACTCTGAAGAGCACTGTGCTCAACTTCTTCATCTATGGAAGAAGACGATCATCTCCCGAAACCCGCCTCTGCGGCGGCGGAGGACGCAGCCTCTTCCGAGGACTTGGATTCCGCTCTCCAACGGAAGCGTGCGGCAATGATCGAACGCCTCTCAAACCTGCACCAATCCCGTTTGGCTCGCAAACCCGATTCGGAATCGAACTCCACGAGTTCCTTTCTTTCTCGTTTCTCCGATTCCAAAAGCTCCATTGAATCCACACTCTCCCGCATTCGTCAAACAGCTGACCCGCATTCCAATCCGACCCTTAAATCCGAACTCGACAACGTCTCAATGTCCATCGCGGATCTCGAAAAGCTCGTAGCTGAAAACACTTTTTCCCTACCGTCCTACGAAGTCCGTACATGCCTCAAAACCATAACCGATCTTAAACAAATCGTCGAACAGGTTACGTGCGAAGTAATCCCAAGGAAAAAGTTCTCTTTCAAGAACAAATCAGCGAAGAAAATCACAACGCAGAACGACATCGTATCAGAAGTTCCTATCAGAGTGGAGAACAACACTGCAAATGTGGAATCAGAGAATTCAGGGTTTAGGGCTCTGGACTCGCCAGGATTTAGAGGCAAAGAAAATGAGGTGTTAGTGAAGGAATTTAATAGGGGTAACGATGAAGAGATTAGGGAATTTGTATTATCGGATTTAAGGGGTTGTGACGTGAGACTAATGGGGTGTGTGAGGGCATTGTTCGTGCATAAACTGATTGATTGCAAGGTTTATGTTGGGCCTGTTTTTGGGTCAGTGTTGATAGAAGAAGTGACAAATTGTGTGTTCGTGTTGGCGTCTCACCAGATTCGGATTCATCAAGCTAAAGGGTGTGATTTTTATCTTCGAGCAAGGAGTAGGCCAATAATTGAGGATAGTAATGGTGTAAGGTTTGCACCATATTGCTTAAAGTATGATGGGATTGAGAAGGATCTCGAGGAAGCTAATCTTGGTGAAGAGACAGGGAATTGGTCTAATGTGGATGATTTTAAGTGGTTAAGGGCAGTGCAGTCTCCAAATTGGTCAATTTTGCCGGAAAATGAACGCCTTGACACAGTGGATATTTCAAATCGAGACCCAAAAATTTAAACCTTTCTTCTTGATGTGGTTAGTATGTTGAATCCTCGTTCCGTAAGGGAGATATCTTTTTCCAATTTAAATCTTTCCTCCTGATGATTGGTTTGAATGTCGAATCCTCATTGTGTAAAGGAGATAACTTTTCTTGATTATCTTCTTAGATTACTTGAATTTGTAGAGGAACAAGGATGCATCAGCTTTTGTTGATTAAATGCATTACTTATTATTCTTCTGGTTTAAGAGGTGAACTAATTATAATAGAACAGAAACATGATGCTAAAGCTGTTGCATTCCTGTTTCTTGGATAGAGAGATTTTGTTATGTGAAATTTACTTCTTATCAATTCTATTTGCTATTAGCAGTGGTTGGTGCATATGTGTGCTTTTTATGGTTTTGTGATCAGTGTAACATACTTTGATTGCATTATCAAAAAATATACTGCATACTTTGATTGGACCACCTATATTATGGTTCGGAGTGAGGATGGTTTGAAGTGATGCTACATTCTATGCATTGGTAAATATTTGCTTACCCCGCAGATTTGCTGAAAGGAAAAGGAATAGGATATTGTGTTTGTTATACTAGTTATATTTACTGCAGAGCATCAATTGAATAAAATCACTGCTACGGAGAAAGTCATCTTGGAAGAAGCTGGAGACTAGAGTGTTTTGCTTTGGGTACTCCACTGAAGCTGATTATTTTTTAATTAGCCTTTTAACTGTCTTGCCTTCTTAATTGTCAAGAAAAAAGTCGAGAGACTGAAAAGGAGGATAAATATTTGAAGCTACAGACTATAGGTTTTATGAGCAGCCAGTGAAGAGAAAGAGACATATTTGCAAAGTTGAAATTGGTACTACAACGTTTTTTTTTTTTTTTTTTTTGATAGCCATGGTGTTCGGGCCATCTTGCATGCACCTTGGCTAATTTCACGGGATACCTGCCAGTAATAGGTACCAGGTAACTCTATCCCCTAAGGCTAGGACAAATAGGAAGAAATCACCTAGTGTTATTTTTTGTCAGAGACCTCATGGTTCTCCACCCACTTGGGTGATTGACCACTAGCCCACACGTGTGGGTGCACAAAGGTTGGTATCTCCTTAGGAACTTGTCTTCTTTACCATGTGGTAGGCATCAGCTGGAGAGTATCACTTTTTAATGAGAGTAGTATTATAATGCAAGGGTTTGTCAAATAAATGAAGTGTGGCTTACCTGGTTCCTTGATGTATCCGACCACTGCGATACTTTCAGATATCATATGATTCATCAGCAGCTATTTAAAGTAATCCCAATATTCATTTTGAAAAGATTACCTATCAGGTAGTAATACATTTGTTCATTCTTTGCTTATTGGTTAGTTGTTTGGAATTGCTTCTCTGTTTCATATGGATTGTACTGCTATATTGCAAACAAATGATTTAAATGTAGAGAAAAGCTGAGCTGACACAACACTCACGGCTATGGCAAAACACGAATACTCTCTTGCTAATCTATGTAAAAGCTTCTGATCAGTTATCTTAATTAGCTGACCCTATATCTGCAAATCAGGAGTTTGAGACACATTACTGAAGATGAGGATTTAAAGATGTGGGCGAAACCAACTAGCCTGAGCAGGATAGTAGTCCTTTCCTTGTGCAGCCATAAGATATCTTTTCAAATAGAGCAGTGCCTGAATGGGACTTATCTACTTCTGTTAAGGCGGGTAAGATGTTACTGGTACCTCGCCATCCTTCCCTTCCCTTCTTCTTCCTCACGTTTCTCTCCCTGATGTTACTGGTAATATGCTTCTAATCATCTACTATTTTTTGAAGTCCTTGGGTTTCTTGTTTTCCTACTTAATTAGTTTTAGATGAAATTCAACTATGAACTTCTGATTAAACATTGCACTTGGGGAGTTTATAAAATCTGCTGGTTTACATCTTCACCTTAGCTTTTGCATCTACAATTCAACTAACCTAAACTTTCTTCCTTTTACTGAGGCTGTCAGCTGTAAGATGCATTCCATTCAATACACCAAGCAAAGGGAAAAACAAAGAAAAAAGACAAGTTGTTCTTTCTTGGTTAAGAACAAAGATGTGTATTATCTCGATAAAAAAAAAGTTTTATATTATAGAGTCGGAGATTGTTTATTAACTAAATGTTTTGCTAGGTTATAATCGTTGGCTCATGATAATGACAGGAAGGTTTAGGCAACTATAAGTACAAGGAATATATTCTCCATTAGTACCTCAAGTTCTCTTTCTGACCCTCTCTAAATATTTGAACTACCATTTAGAATTAGTGTATCTATTAAATGTATGTATACATTGACAATGCCATTGAGTTGAAATTTTTACCTGCCCCTGCAGAGGCCTCTCTAACTCGAGGTTGGTAGGGGTAAGGTCTGCGTACACCCTACCCTTCCTACACTTCACCCGTGATTATATATCATGAATGTTGTTGTTGTTGTTGTTGTCCCTAGAGGCCTAGGGTAATGTCCCTTTTGTGTGGGATCATATTTTTATGAGTAGATGATGTATGGAAATAGTAATGAGATTCTATTTTCAAGTTGGAGTTGATTACAAGCTAAAACATTTTCATTTTCTCCTTAATAGTTGATAATAGCGAGTCAAATTCATGTAGAAGTCTCAGGTCCGAGCCATAAGAAAGGAGTCGCATTTGGTAGTAGGTCATCAAAGTAGATACTGGGTACCTGGTGGGAAATTTAAAAAAGGAAAAAGATAGAAAAATAAATCACCAAATATTTTAGGTGGACAATAGTTGGATAGTAGGCCAAGATTTACTATAGTCTCAAACCTCAAGCACTGAAACTTTGCTTTGTTCTGCGGGAAAATCACACCCCATAAATAAATAAGATCCAATATTACAAAACATATAGATACTTTTTGGTATTTACTTAATATAGTATTATATTACAAAACATCGCAGATTGAATATATATTTGGGCTGGAAAATTTTTCGGGATTTTGGGCTCTATTTACGGACATGGATATGTTTTGGGCTGAAATATAAGTTATTACACTCATGTTTCTATATGTTTTTCTGGGAAAAGAACCTATATATATATATATACTATATAAGACTCAATATTATAAAACCTAATATGAGTTTCCATTTATCAACACATATCAGTAGAATTTTATCAAAACCTTTACAAAGCAGGTAAAAAAAATAATTAAAAAAAACAGGGTAAAATTAACATCTGAATCACGCTAATAACGTATATCCATTTGATTGTTGGTGATCCTCTTCCCAAAAATATCGCGAATAGTTCCCCCTTCCCTGTTTTTTTTCTCCATTGTTCACTGGAATAAATATTGAACATAATAATATTAAAATACATACATGCGTATTATCGAATAATTATTATAAATTCAGTGATTGAAGTTTGATTGAAGAATCAAGAACTTGACTTCTTTCCTACTTGTTATTTAGGGTAAAAGCATTATAAATGCGCTTTAACATTTTGATGGTTAAATTCCACTGATAAGGAGTAATGAATTATTTTTTTTAATATATTATTATATGGAATATAATAAAGTTGATGCAAATAATAATTCACTGCTGAGTAATGTCTATATTAGTTATTTTGTTGGTGAAATGTGGTATATAATCTAAAATTAGCATATTTCATGTGAGATTATGTGTTATACAGTCATTTTTAAAAGCCTAGAATGATTAAAGTATACACCGAATTATATATCACATTCCATAACAATAATCAATATGAACCATTATTAACACTATTTACCAGCGAATTATTATTCGCATCAACTTCATAATATTTCATTCAATTAACATATCCAAAAAAAAAGGTGAAATTTAATCGCTTCGTACTCATTTATAATGCCTGAAATACAAATAATCAGCATGGCGAAATAAATTAGATGTTTTGGCGTGTTCGATTAAAATTGAAAGAACGATGTCAGCCGCCATTGTTAATGCTTTTCAATCTCTACTACTTTTTCCTAACAACTGGGGGTATACGAATATTTGAATCTGCCAGTGAACAATTGAGAAAAAAACAGGGTAGACCAATTCGCAAATGGGTACATGTGACCCACTTCAACTCTTCAGATTCTTCTAAAATGTTCTTATTTTGAATGTTCACAGAATAAAAAGGTAATTTATATAAATGTTATTATTTTTAGGTGATTTTTAATTTTTGCCTCTTAAATTTGTATTTTTAATTTTGTCTTTCGGTACTTTAAGTGATAAAAATGCTCTTAAAAGAAAAAGAAATGCAAGGTAAGAAGAAATTTACAGGGCATAATTTTTTTTCAAACTTTGCCTTAAGGCATAATCAAGACAAAAGTTTATAAAACAGAATTTCATAAGACTGAAGTTTATAAAACAGAATTTCATAAGGCAAAAATTCATAAGACAAAAGGTCTAATCGCACTGAAGTTCTTTAGGCACAAGTTTAATAACATGAATTTCTGCCTCTTAAACTTCAGGTCTTGGGACATAAATTCAGCAGCATGAATTTATGTCTTCTAGCGCTAACTTATGACTTGCGAATCTTTTTTAAAAAATATTAAGGATATTTTTGTCTTATTTTATTATTTAAAATACTAAAGAGTTATAATTTAAAGACCAATAATTTAATAGATAAAAATTAAAGACCATTCCCAAATAAAGACAATCGACGCAAAACTTTGAAAATAAAATTATATTTGGGAACAACCATCTAAACCAATTTCAACTAGTCATTTTCGTTTAAATACGTTTCCAACCTAACATTCACCAAGTAGGCATATCAACTAAATTTAACAGCTAATTTAGCATCTTATGAAAGAGGGTAAAGGAAAATAAAAAATCATCAATTAGAAACTTAATAAAATTATTGAAAATGGAAATCTACTAATAAAAAAAAATAAAATGGAAAGCTACCAAATATCATGGCAAGTCTATTTTATCGCATATTAGAATTATTATTAATGTTTTATGTTTGAAATATCTGTTTTTGAAAAGAAAATTTTACTATATTTTTATGATTGATATATACTGTTAATTTTTCGACTGTCACTCAATTAACACTTTTTATCTCAAAAAGTTATTTAATTAATAGTAATCATCTCACAGAGTTATTCAATTTTGTTGTCATTTCACATACAAAGTCGTTCAATTATTTTCATTTCACCTACAAAGTCACTCAACCAATTTAAGTGATACTTTCGGTAAATATTGGTGATGTAAAAAATTAAGCCAAATTTTTAATGATTAATTAAAATAAATAGGGTTTTTACTTGTTATCAACTTTTTTGGAGGTAAAATTATTAGTTGAGGATGGATTTGAGAAATTAGATGTTGATATATATTGCTAACTTAATATCTAAAATTTATATGTGAAAATTAAAGATTTGGTATAGGATTGAGTTTTTTTAGATCCTGATGGGAACTTCATTTTGTAGATATCTTAATGCAACATGGAAATTAAATCACATTTGTGTTTTGGACCCCCAAACTTGGATCTTGTATTGCATCATGAAATCAAACAAGATTTTATGGAGCCACTACTATATTTGAGTCAAATCAATTAACAATTTTCTTTTGAATGTAAATTTAATCTCACTTGCAATATTTTGGGATTTGTGGAAGCTGTGGAAAAGAAAAAAAAATGAGAATAAAATTTCTTGCGGGAGAATAAAGTTCTTAAAATGAGAAAATGATTTACAATGGGAATAGAAAACAAGTTCTACAAATAGCATTTCATATTGATTGTGTCTTTCCTGCATTACCAGTACTTGCATAACTCTATGAGAAATTATCCATGTTCAATGTTTGGTTGGATTTTTTTATTTCCGCGTAAAATATAATACTGCCAATACAATATCTGGTTCATATTTTTCTTTTCTGCATAACTACTGTACATGTATAAGCTATGAGGAAATCTATGTATTAATTATGCAGGGGAAAAGGTGAAATAATTAATACATGAATACTAAATTCTGTATTACTAATACCTGCATGACTAATATCTGTATTATAAATTTTTATATATCTAATCAACTCATTATTAATACTTGTAAAACTCTAACCAACAATCAAACAATTTTTAACTGAATTTAAGCAAAAGAAATAGAATAATGTATATGCAAATCTCAAAATTGAAATTTATGAACTTATATTTTATCTCATAATTAATATACAATAATAACTGAAAGTAGTTCCCATTTTTATACATATATAAAAAATATTATCTTTAGGCATTCTCAAGCAAGCTCTAAAGTAGTGAAAGGCTTCTTTGGTTGGCTGCTATTTACTACCCTTACATCAATTGAGTGCGGCTCCGATAAATTTGGTGCTATGCCTCTATTATTCCCTCGAAATTCCGTCTTCGAAAATAAATTTACGATACATTATATTTAAATTAATAACACAAATATTATATAATAAGTAATAATTAACCATCCCCAAGTAAAATAGTTAGAATCCCCAGAACGTAACGGAGAATTCTAGTGAAGTGGCGCATTATTTTAGTCCCATGTTTAAATTTTGAGTGACATTTTAACATTTTTTTCAATCTTCTTGTATAGATTTCTAATATTATCGCTACAATTGTGAGGTAGATTTTTCAAAAGTTATTAATAAAAATCAAGATTGTTTTCATTGAAAATTAATAAAAATTTGTGTTATAAAAATATAAAATTTTCACTCATTTTTTACTGAATCAATTCACTGAGAAAACACATAGTGAAAATAGTTAAGTTTCATAATTTTTATTTTTTTTTTCAAGTAAAATATTGAATGAAAATAAAAAAATTTAATTAAAAATAGTAATATTTTAGTGATGTGAGTTAAATATTCTTGATATATCAAGAAAATTTCTATTCAATGAATTCAAATATAAAATTTTTAATTAAAATATTTTATTTTGCTTTTCTTGTGAAATTTGAATTAACAAATAATTGAAATGTTGAAGATATATCGAAACACTTTATTTTATTATGGATTCAACCAAAGTTGTTGGACTATTTTTGAAGTGGATGATCAAATATAAAAAACATCAAACTTGTTGTACTATTACTAAGAATATACATTTCACGTGTATTAGAAGTAAGGAACTGTTTGTTTTCAACGTAGTACGTGTACATGATGTGCAATTGTGGTTTTGCCTTCTTTAAAAAGTTTAAATAATGTATTACCTAATTGTGTCTAGCCTAGTGTCTAACTATCAATATCACACAGTTTTATAGGGAAAATAAAAAATATCAAAAACATATGTGACTGTTTAGTGCTCATAATTAGATTCCTTTACTAATTATAGTCTCTTAATTAAATATGTTAGAAAATCTATTGAACTTATACTTTTGTCCTATATGTTGTTTTATTTTCTTTTCCCCACCTAATATTTGAAGGCAACACTAATGCTAGGTAATTTGAATTTACATCCATACAATTGAATTTTTCAGTGTCTGAAATAGTGTTTGAAGAAAAAAAGCTTCGAATCATTACTATATTTGATCTTACTCTATTTTTAAAAAATTGAGATATTTCGAATTATTTATTGACACAGATAAAATCAATTTTAGAATATATATATTTATATATATATATATATATATATATATATATATATATATATATATATATATATTGATTTTAATTTAAGTTATTTAAATATAGATTATATATACTTTTATTATTGGATTAGAGAAAAGTCTGCATTTATGACTCATGACCGCACCCTTCACAAAAAAATAATTAAAAATCCAATAAATCCACATGTATAAAAAAAGCGGGTTTAGATATGTTGGGACAAAATTGAATAAAAAGATATGCATCCTATGATGCTGGAAATAATCAGATAATGATAACAACACGACATTCAGTATTGTTTCGCTGTAATAGGATTTGAAAGAATAATTTTGTTAATAATCGAGACTATCAAGTCATTTTAAAAATATTTATCGATATATATATTTTTTATATATAAAAGTGAGATTTGTTATCTTAAGAGTAAACAAATTATTTGTTAGAACGATCTGATGATATAAAAAGGGAAAAAAATTGTGATAGTTGACTCTAGGTTTTGCTATTTACTTCCATAGAACTTGCAATAGAATTATAATGAGCAAGAAAAGTGGTACATAAAATTGGTAAAACAGATAGAAAGCTAGGTTAGGTCTAGAGATCAAGCAAGCAAGAGCCTTCCTTCTTCTTTAATAACAAGCAGGTCACCTAGAATTAATCATTGTCTCTATGTTAAAAGTTAATAAGAGTTGACTTTGGATGTGTTTGGTATAATGGAAAATATTGCTTTCAAATTTTAATTTACTTATTTTATTTTTTTGGTCCGCTTTAAATAAATGTCTTTTTATTTTTTATAATATTTTAATTTTAATTTTTTATATGACATATTTAAGGTCAATATATAATTATATAAACAATTTTTCTTGCTGATTATAATTGTATTGCAAGTTTTATGGGTAAACATAAACAAAACCTAGAGCCAACTATGACAATTTTTTTTATATCATCAAATTATTTTTCACGCTCTAACGATAATTTATTTTAATTTCAAAATAAAATCTTACTTTTGCATAAAATATATATATTTATAGATATTCTTTAATTGACATGATAGTCTCAATTATTAAGCTGAGAGTCTATTCTTTTCAGACTCTATTTTATGAGACTACACTGAATATATCATTATTGTTATCGTTGTCTCAGTTATTTTCAATATCATAAAATACATTTCTCTTTATTTAAACTTCATGACAAATCAATATCAGATAAATAAATTAAAATTAAAAAAAAACATTCTTTATCAAAAATAGTTTTCTTGAAAAACAAGAGTAATCTTAAAGATAAAAAGGACGAGCATTAACCTATTATTTCATAGAGGGCTATATTGTTACTATATGTGTTCAAATAAAGAAGTTGCTTATCTGTGAGAGTTTCTGTTCTCACTTTATTTGATCTATCTAAGTTTGAAAATTGCCTTTGCCTGCTTTGAGAAGAGAAAAGTCAATCAACTTTGATGGAGTTAGAAGCCACTATTTATCTATGCTCTGATTTTGATGTGACCTTGTTTGACCAAGAGTTCCGTCAATTCGTTGTTCATCGGTAGATGAAGCTTTCTCTTTATCATCTCGTGCCAGATGCAATATTTTTTTTCCTTCTCGTTGACTCTTATATCGGTTCATCTAGTCATGAGCAAGTTGAAGAGAGCTTTAATAGGTTTGAAGCATTGTTTAGACACGAGTTCGGTACTGAAACGGATAAAATTTTCTTTAGAAATTTCAAAACGGACACTGAATTTTTTAATTTACCAAAATGAACACCTCATTGCCTCAGCAACGTGGTTCTCATAATTTTTTTTTTAAAAAAAAAAATTTCACTGAAAAGCCAACAAGATTAATTTAAAAAAAAAAATTAGAAAAAATAAGAGACCTCGTTGATGAGGCAACAAGATCTTGTTTGTTTTTGTACTTCTCGGTTTGCCAAAATTGCTTGCCTTTGCCTTTTCTTCTTCCATTATCAAACAAATGACATGTAAAGCTTTTTTTTTTTTTTTAATTTTATTTAACTCAAGTGAAATTGAAAAAAATAATTATTTATACAACCTACACGTCGTAAATAGTTATAAAAATAAAAATATTTTTCGTAATTAATTAATATTTTTGCTTATTAAAAATAACTAGCGTAATCTTACCGATAAATCATTTAATTTAACAACTATTAGCTATTTTTGATAAGTAAAAAAAATAATTAATTATGAAAAATACTTTTATTTTTATAACTATTTACGATATGTAGGTTCTATAAATAACTTTTTTTTTTCTAATTTCACTTTAGTAAACAAAATTAAAAAGCAAAAAGAAAAAACTTTACATGTCATTTGTTCAATAATGGATGAAGAAAAAGCAAAGGAAAGCAATTTTGGCAAACAGAGAAGTACAAAAACAAACGGTCAGCAACGAGGTTTTTTAATTTTTTTTAATGAAGCCAACGAGGTTCAGTAAATTTTTTTTTTAAAAAATAATATGAGAACCTTGTTGCTGAGGCAATGAGGTGTCCGTTTTGGTGAACCAAAAAATTCAGTATACGTTTTGAAACTTTAAAGAAAATTTTATTCGTTTCGGTGTCAGACGCGTTTAGATATTGAAAGAGTGATACTATACATCCATTCTCTAACTCTATGTCCTTATTTGACCCCTAAATCAATCAATCTAGCAATGAGCAAGTTGAAGAGAGCTCTAACAGGTCTAAGGTATTGTTTAGATACTGAAAAAGTGATATTAAAATATACCCGAGGAGGAAGAAAGTCGTAAGTATTTTTTTACTTACTTTTTAGTGTTTGATAAGTAAGCAAAAAAGTATCGGTCATTCCAAAAATATTTATATATCATCTAGCAAACACCATGAATTTGAAAAGGGGTGGGAGTGAGGGTGTTGGGTAAGTGAAAAGAATACAATAAATTTGAAAGATCACTTATGAAATTTATTTTCTACTTTCAT
>JACEIK010006446.1:37691-48404 GCA_018107945.1 Datura stramonium
AAAATTTTGAGAAAAAGCAAAACTATGCTATTAATAAATTACCCTTTAATAAATATTTTTAATTGAGGGGTGTGACTTCATTTATTTTGAAATGAATAAAGTATATTTTAATCATTTTTTTTCAGTCAACATCTTTTAATCCATGTATTACTAGTTACAAGGGAAAAGTGTCTTATTATACACAGGGAGGTTTAATAAATTGAATTTCAAAACATGATGATTTAAGTGAAAGACCAACAAGTTTGGCAGCTATAGACTACCTTGAGAGTGATAAGCGGTATTGACTCGAGGGCATATTAGTATTAGAGACATTGCTAAAGTAAAATTTTGCAAGAGTTAATTAATTCTTCCACTGAAAACATTATGACATAGAGTAGATACTGATGTGGCTGCTAGGTCCCACTCCTTGCTGACTCACCTAGAGAATAGTTGGTTACATTTAATCATTTTAGCTTAATTTCCATTTCGGGTATTTTTTTTTTTTAATTGATAATTCAATTTCTTCGATATAAATTACAACTTGTAATAGAGATCACACACTTTTGGAATGTAAAACTACTAATTTCTATCTTCCTCATTACTTCTCTCAATTCCGCTCTCTTCTTCCTCCGCTCTTCCCCTGTTTTCTCCTATAATTCTCTCGATACCACAGTTTGGTATCAATTAAGTTTCCAGCATGGCTCCACAAAAGGGTACTGACGCGCAAACAGCAAATCCTTATCCTAATGTGCAGGAACAGTTGGAAGATCTAGCCGCTCAACAAGCATATCTGAGAGCTTTGATGGAGCAAAAGAATAGGGAATTACGTGAAGACATGGATTGCGGGAAACATGAGCTAATGCAGGTGCTCAAATCCTCGCCGGATGGCGTCCAGTTGAATCAGCATTCTACATGCAATGCATATTCCTTATGGCAAGGAACATGTATTGTAATCTGGTCCAGGAATTCTAGGTTCAAATCCCTTCCATGCTCAACCTAATCGAGGACATAACTTGTTGTTTCCTCATTTTAATGGCATTAATTTTAAAGCATGATTATATCGTATTGAGCAATACTTTTATGTGGATAAGACTCCCATTACACAGAGAGTCAAGTTGGTAGCTATGAAGCTCTGGTTTGGCACCAGTCATACCTGAAATGCAGGGCAACACACTTTGGATAAATACTTGGCTGCTCCGACTGAAACCTGTGGGAATGATTTCTCTAATCCTATGCTAGAGTTGAACCAATTGAAATAAATCGAAACTGTGAGAGAATTCCAATTTGCTTTTGATAGATTGCTAGCTCAATGGAACCTATCCACAGACCAAGCTATTTCCTATTTCTTAGGAGGCTTAAGAGAGAAATTGGTTAATCCTATCATGACGCATGATCCCCAGAACCTTCCTAAAACTTACAGATTAGCTCGGTTGGCTGAAGCCACTATAGTAGCTAATCAAAGAGCGATGAGGAACTCCTTTAACACCTTGGCTGCAACCAGAAAATTAGATCTTTATTTGCATCAGAACAACGCTCAGGTGCATACACCTAGCCCTTCCTATAGATTGGCATTACCACCCGGCCTAGTCATAATGTCAATAGGACAATTTCACCAGCTGAAATGCAAGCTAAAAGAGCTTAGGATATATGCTACTTCTGTGATGGGAAGTATACTAAAGGACATAAACGTGTGCTGATTAAGCAACTATTTGTGTTGGAGTTAGAGGATACAGAAGATGAAGGTCTAGAAGAGGTGATAGTGGACGTTGAAGATGCATCTATGAGTTTTGCAGAAAGATCAGGAGCTGCATCAGAAAATCCTATAATATCACTGTATGCTTTAAGTGGTATAGAAGGTGCTCAAACTATCCATGTGATTGGATATAAAAATCAGAGACCATTACATATTCTTCTAGATGGTGGAAGCACTCACAATTTCAGTAATGTGGAAACATAAGGAAGTTGAAATGTCAAGTAGATTCTTCTAAAGTTAGTAATGTGAGTTTGAAAAATAATTCAATGGAGGCCACCACTGGTGTAGTAAGAGGCTTCCAATGGATGTTGCAGGGCACCACTTATGCCTCAGATTTGATTGTCTTCCTTGTGGGAAGATATGATATTATGTTGGGGGCGTTGTAGATGAAGATTTTAGGGCCAGTGACTATGAATTTTAATGAATTGACTATGTCCTTTAATTATCAAAGACGGTTCCACTTCCTCAAGGGAGTATATGAAGGCTGCAAGCTGTCTAGTTCTAAGGCTGTGAATAAAATTACAAAGGAGGGAGTATCAACTGTTCATGTTGGAGGTCAGGAGTATTAAGTCAAGAGGACAATTGCTTGATCAGTTATATAATCTACAGATGGCCACAAACGCAGACATTTAAAGGTCTTTAGGGGTATTACTAGATCAGTATCAGAAGCTATATGAGGAACCAACTACATTACCTCCAACTAAGGGACCCTTTGACCATAGCAATTTTTTTACAAACCGACTCTAAAGCTGTAAACATAATGTTGACTGTAATATTCTCAAATTGTTTTAATGATGATGACTAACAAAAGATTTTCATTGCAGGAACGAAGAAAACCAACTAGAAGTTGCAGCAGATATCAATCAATGGGTGATCTAAATCTAGAAAGAGCACGAAAAGATTGAATATCCAAAATACTTATCTCCGCAGAAAATTCATGGCATTGGACAAATATCAAGAAAGGAAGCTGAAGCCCTCAAAGGAAAGAAATATGTTGATGTACAAATCAAGGGGAGAAAATCATTCCATCATCCAAAGCATTCAAGGAAGGAAATCAAAATATGCTGATGTACAAATCAAGGGGAGAAAATCATTCCATCATCCAAAGCATTCACGGAAGGAAATCAAAATTGGAGCATACCCTTATCAAAAGGAAGAAAGCATCACTGCAAGATCACTCGTCAACCAATATAGGAAGAAAATCAATCAACCTCCATCGAAGATCTCAATCATATATTCTCATCACATGTGATTGAGGCAAATCCCTTGGGTTACCCTAAGGAGATCGTCAAGATCAAAGGAATTGATCTTGTTGTCTCTAAAAATCCTATAAAGATCCAAAGAAGAATTGAGAAGAGTATACAACTTCACTTGATCAAGCTATATTATTCCTCTTCTTACCAAATCACTGTAATCTTGTAATAGTTATTAATAAGAACAAAAGAAAGATTAGTTAGATTGATATACAAGTTGAGGCTGTGACAAAGTTCTAGTTTACTGATTCAAACTCACCAAGTTGTGGTGGGTTGAAACTTTTCTCATTGTAACCAACTTCTAAGAGCTCTAAAGGAACTCTTTGTAACCCAAAGGGACTGGACTAGGCACCACCCTGATGATCTGAACCAGTATAAGAATCTATGGGTCACTTTTATTATTGTTTAATTATTAAATCTTCTACTTAGTACTAACTACTTGTCTACAGGTGCTAGTCGACTTGAGGTGTCTAACAGTTGACTGACTCTTAATTTTTAAATTCACTCCCCTGCTTTAATTATCAATTGGTATCAGAGTAGGTCTCACTCATATTGCTTAACCGCAAAGTGGAAAAAAGATCAAATGGCATCATATCAATTTCAGGAGCAATTTTGCAAGATGGAAACTCATCATCAAGACCTTCCTACTTCAATGGACAACCCTACTCTCATTAGAAAGAAAAATTCAAGATCTTTGTTCAAGCAAACGACTTCCAAGCATGCGTGTTGATAAAGAAGGGACCAAAACCCCATCCTAAGAGTAACAGACGCTACCAAAACATACTTAGAAATCTTTGAAGTTACAAAATACCAACAAGAGGTAATTCAAACTAACGCCTGAGCTATAAGTCTGTTGTATTATGCAGTTAGTGGATCTGAGTTTGGCAAAATCTCGACATGCGACACTACATATGGGACAAACTTGAAGTAACTTATGAAGTAACTTTCATGGCTCTTGGTGAATCTAGCGAGGTAAGATCTAACCTATGTGAGAAATGTGAAAATTTACAAAATTCTCTTGACCTCGTTGCAGATGAATTACAAAAAATTGATTGATAAATATAACAAGCTAGTTAAAGAGAAAAAAGACTAGCAAATTTTTCTTGAAGCAAGTCAAATTGAAGTAGACTTGCTTGAAGAAGAACTAGGAGACCTTCAAATGCAATTAAACAGTATAAATAAGTCTCCCAGTCATACCTCAGATGACTCACTTTATTTTCTAATATAAACTCTCACTCTCATGAGTCTTCCTCTAATAGTTTCTTTTCTGCAAAATTCTTTGTACACATGTTTTTCATGTGGAAATGTTGGCCACAAATATTTCAATTGTAGGTTCAACACATTAAATTCTGTAAAATGGATCTGGAGAAGAAAAGATCAAGATCATAAAGTGACTCAAACTAACTACGAAGGACCCAAGAAAGTTTGGGTACCTAAGGGAAATTAATTCATCTGTTTTGCAGGAAAAATCCAAGAGATCTTACTAAAAGGGTATGTGGGTAATTGATAGCGATGTTTCAGGCACATAACGGAGAAGAAAGAAAACTTCTCTTCAGTAATAAAAATCGTAAGAGGGGAGGTCAGGTTTGGAGACAACGCAAAAGGAGATGTAGTTGGAGTCCGCTCCATTACTATCAGTCCTTCATGCAATCTAATTGAAGTTATCTACTAGACGGGCTTAAACATAATCTTCTAAGCAGCAGTCAACTATGTGACTCTGGGTTTGATGTCCTGCTCAATGCCATAAAATGTACCATCAGCAATCCTGAGAAGAACATCACTCTTATTGGTGACAGAATTGAAAATATCTATGTTCTCAATAATGTGGACTTACCCACTCTTACTTGTCTTACTGCTATTGCTAATGATCCTTGCATTTGAAATAGAAAATTAGGTCATGCTAGCATGCACACCATTGAAAATCTTTCAAAATTAGATTTGGTCATTAGACTGCCTAAACTAAAATTTTCTAAAATCCAGCTATGTGATGCATGTCAATTAAGTAAACAGACTCGTTCATCCTTCAAAAATAAAGATATTTGTCGGCACCTCTAAACCCCTTCAATTGTTGCACATGGACCTTTTTGGACCCACTAGAACTGCTAGTATTAGAGGTAAAAGATATGTTTTTTTTATTGTTGATGATTTCTCACGATTTACTTAGGTTATGTTTTTAGCTCACAAGGATGAAGCTTTTTCAAACTTCAAAATTTTCTGTAAGAAGGTTCAACAGGAGAAGGAATATTTCATTTCTACTATTCACAGTATCATGGTCGAGAATTCAAAAATAAAATTTTTGAAGACTTCTGCAACCAGCAGGGATATATTCAAAACTTCTCAGCACCTCGGTCTCCTCAGCAGAATGGTGTAGTAGAAAGAAAAAATCATTCACTCCAAGACACTGCAAGAACCATGCTCATTGAACAAAGTCTCCCTGATCATTTTTGGGCAGAAGCTGAAAGTACTGCATGCCACATACTTAACAGATGTTTGATCAGACCCATTTTGAAGAAGACTCCATATGAATTACGGAAAGGTAAGAAGCCTAACATCAGCTACTTTCATCCTTTTGGATGTAAATATTTCATTCACAACAATGGAAAGAATAATTTTGAAAAATTCGATCCTCGAAGTGATGAAGGTATATTTCTTGGTTACTCTCCTTCAAGAAAATCTTACAGAGTTTTTAATAAAAGATCCTTATCTGTTAAAGAATCTGTTCATGTAGTATTTAATGATTCTAACCCATCTCCTAGCATCATTGAGCATGATTCAGGTGAAGACTCCAGTCACATCATTCCTGATATTTAAAACTCTAAAATTGTTTCCTGCCAAAGTGACTCTACTTTATCCCCTAAAATTGAAGAAAAAAAGCTCATGTCGACTAATATTTAAAACACTCCTCGAGAATGGAGGAGTGAAGCAAGTTTCCCAAATGATTTTATCATTGAAGATATAAAGGAAAAAATATAGACCAAATCATCTCTCAAACACCAATCATCACTGACTCTTGTCTCCCAATTTGAGCCAAAACGTATTGATGAGGCCCTAAGTGATGAATCCTAGATACATGCCATGAAAGAAGAATTAGATCAATTTGAAAGAAGTAAGGTATGGTCACTATTTCAAAGACCGAAAAATGTCTCAGTAGTTGGGACAAAATGGATCCTCAGGAATAAGCTAAATGAGAAAGGTAAGTTCATCAAAAACAAAGCAAGGTTAGTTGCTCAAGGGTACTCACAATAAGAAGGTATCGATTACAATAAAACTTATGCTCCTGTATCTCAACTAGAATCCATTCGAATCTTACTTGCATATGCTTCTTTTAAATGTTTTAAACTTTTTCAAATGGATGTCAAGAGTTCTTTTTTAAATGGTTTCTTAAAGGAAGAAGTTTTCATAAAACAACCCCCAGATTTTGAAAATCCTTCTTGTTTGAATACGTTTTCAAACTTTCAAAATCTCTTTATGATTTCAAACAAGCCCCTAAAGCTTAGTATGAGCGATTAAGTTCATTCTTTATCAACAACTTTCAAAGAGGAAAGATTGAAAAATCTTATTTATCCAACGTTCTTCTTCAAATATTTTGATTCTTCAAATATATGTTGACAATATTATCTTTGGTAGTTTTAATCCTTTACTTTGCAAGAAGTTCGGAGATTTAATGAAAGGAGAGTTCGAAATGAGCATTATGGGAGAACTAACATTCTTCCTAGGTTTACAGATTTGATAGTCAACTGAAGGTACCTTCATAAGCCAAATAAAATACACAAAAGAGTTTATCAAAAAGTTTAGACTTGAGACGGGAAAAACAGCTAGTACTCCTATGAGTCCTTCAACATGCCTTGAGAATAACACATGATCAGGAAAGGATGTACATGAGAAACAATATTGTGGCATGATTGGATCCTTATTGTACCTCACGGTCAGTCTACCAAATATTATGTTCAGCGTACGCAAATGTTCTCGCTTTCAGTCGACTCCCAAGGAGTCTCATCTAACTATTGCCAAACGAATTATTCGATATCTTATTGAACTCAAGATTTTGTCCTATGGTATCCTCACTCTAATCATTTTGACTTAATTTGATACTCAGATGCAGATTTTGCAGGTGACAAAAGTGATAGGAAAAGCACGAGCGGGACTTGCCAAATTCTTGGTGAAGCTCTTACCTCCTGACATAGCAAGAAATAAAGCTTTGTGGCATTATCAACCACAGAGGTGAAATATCTAGCACTTGGTAGTTGTGGTACTCAATTATTATGCATGAAATATCAACTACTTGATTAGGATTTCAATTACGATAGTGTGCCTATTTTGTGTGATAACACGAGTGCTATAAATCTTTCGACATACATTGTGCATCATTCTAGAGCCAAGCATATAGATATCAAACATCATTTTATCAGAGATCATATTGAAAATGGTAATTTTTTGCTAGAATTTGTTGCTTTTGAGAATCAATTAGCAGACATTTTTACTAAATCTCTTTTAGAAGAAAGATTCTACTTCTTAAGAAATTGCTTAGGTGTTGTTTTCCTTCATTAATTTCTACCTATCTATATTTACTCTTTTGATTTAAAATTTACTTTCATGCCTTAACTGAATTTTATTATTTATGTACACCTATATTTATGGTATGCTTGTATATTTTTTAAGTGATCATAATGATTACTTTTGGTATATGTGCTCTAGTCCCTGTCATAATTAGCACGACTGTTCGTCTTATTAATCACCCGTCTTTTCATTCTGACCCTCGATTTTTCTCCCTGAACAGTTCGTCTCCTTGTTCGCCTTCGTATTCTCCTTCAGTATCACTCTCTACTCATTCTTTCTCTCTTTACAGAGTCCTCCAATGGATAAATCTCCTAAAAACCCTCGTCGTTCCTCCAAATGTCTCAAAAGCCCATCCACCTCTTCTTCTCCAGTGGAAATATCTGACTCTTCCAGTGATGATTTCCCTGAACCTTCCTCCTCCAAAACTAAAAAGTCTTGCTCCAAAAAGCCCAAGTCTGCATCCTCGATCGAATTCAATCTTGAAGATTTACAACTTTTCTGGGGCTGTGGAGAAAATTTTAAATTCATTGCTTTCAAAGACATACCTTTTGCTCATGGAAGGCTCATATGTCTTGATCAGTTGAAAAAATCTCATTGCTCTGTAAGTCATCACTTCTCTTTCCAAAAATTGGACAATCTCTTTTTACTGTGTGATAATGAGATTTTTGAAGAACCCGTTAGACTTTTCTTTGCAAATATGAGGGTTTTCAATGATAGTGGTGAACTTGAAACCTTGATTTTGGGTAGTCGAATTATGCTCAGTCAATTTCTATTTGAAAAGGTTTTCAATACAAAGTTTTCTGGCAGTATACCCTTCTTTAATGGATTATGGATTGATGATTTTAAGGTTTCCTTGGATGATGCAAAGTCTCTTATTACTTAAGAAGGATCTACTGTCGCTGATTTCGGTCCCTCCACTATCTATTTTGAAAATATAATTCTTGCTCACATTGTTACCACCACTCTTTTACCCAAAAAGGGATCCCTAAGTACTTTGTCTAGCAGAGACATTTTCTTGGTTTACTACCTTTTCAGGAAGATCAAGATCAACTAGGCTGACTGGTTCCTTGGCTATATGATGGAAAGCTGTCAAGATTCTGGTGGAAATAGCAGTCTACCATATGGAATGATGATTTCGCGCATTTTGAAGGCAAGTGGCATAGATTTGTCAATACCCTACAAAAGAAGTTTCTTCCACCTATGACAATCGTGCATTTTCTAGCATGAGATACATTCTATCAGTTGAAAAATGACTCAAGAAGGCTAGGTTCAAACTAAAGTTAAAGGCGACTGTTGATAAACCTCTCTCTGAAGTTACCTCAAATATTGTTCAGTCTCTCCCTCTGGAGAATCACTTTAAAGATGCTGAGGAAATCAAAGCAAGTTTGAGTGCAGTAGTCAGTGACCTGTACAAAATTCAATCCTCTCTATCTCAGGTAGCTTCTGCAACAACCAAGTTAGGTGAGGAGATTACCAAGATCAAGAGTCAACTCACGCTTCTGCAGCATGAGGGAGTAAAGTTCTTCAATCCGGTGCTGAAGCAAGTCGACTCTGGTGCTGCTCGAGCCGAAGTCTCCAACGATGAACTTGTTTTTGCCGTTCAGAACTCTCATGCTTCCCTTTCCAAAAATATTGAAAAATCTTATCATTCCTTCTCTAAGCGTATCACTAACACCCTTAAGTACTTCTAGGGTAGATCTTAAATTGCTCATGTATGTTGATAAATTCCTTGCCCATGCTATGGGCCTTCTCTCTCTTTCCTTGTTTTGTCAGTATTCCTTTTTGATGATAAAGGGGAAGAAATAATGTATTTTGGATTGTTATTCTGACCTTTTTAACTGTCCTCTTTGGCAAATGTTGATGAATGGTTGCTTATAACTATTCCTTTTGGTAAATGCTGATGAATGATTGCTTATCTATGTTATTTATATGATTGATTATCTATGTTATTTCTTTATGCTTATTTAATAGCTCTCTATAGTAGACATGTGTTTGTATTTTTTGTGTTCTCTAGTCCCTCAAGATAGGGAGAGTATTACCAAGTGAGGGGGAGCCTTTTTATATTTCTCGGCTGTGTTGAAAAACTCTCTGGATCCTCAAGACTGGAGGAACATTACCAAGTGAGGGGGAGCCATGCTCAACAAGGAGTTGACTCACATCACTTAAGAGAAGTAAACACCTCTGTAACTCCCTCAGTTTTCATCATCAAAAAGGGGGAGATTATTGACTGTAATATTCCTCAAATTAATTTAATGATGAAAACTAACAAAAAAAATTCATTGTAGGGAACGAAGAAAATCAACTAAAAGCTGCAGCAGATATCAATCAATGAGTGTTCTAAATCTAGCAAGAGCACGAAAATATTGAATATCCAAAATACCTATTTCGGTAAAAATTCATGGCATTGGATAAATATCAAGAAAGGAAGTTGAAGCCCTCAAAGGAAAGAAATATGTTGATGTAAAAATCAAGCGGAGAAAATCATTCCATCATCCATAGCATTCAAGGAAGGAAATCAAAATATGCTAATATACAAATCAAGGGGAGAAAATCATTCCATCATCCAAAGCATTCAAGGAAGGAAATCAAAATTGGAGCATACCCTCGTCAAAAGAAGAAAGCATCGCTGCAAGATCACTCGTCAACCAATAAAGAAAGAAAATCAATCAACCTCCATTGAAGATTTCAATCACATATTCTCATCATATGTGATTGAGGCAAATCCTGTGGGTTAACCTAAAGAGCTCATCAATATCAAAGGAATTGATCTTGTTGTCTTTCAAAACCCTATAAAGATCCAAATAAGAATTGAGAAGAGTACGCAACTTCACTTGATCAAGCTATGCTATTCCTCTTCTTACCAAATCACGGTAATCTTGCAATAGTTATTAGTGAGAACAAAAGAAAGATCGGTTAGGTTGATATACAAGTTGAGGCTGTGACAAAGTTCTAGTTTATTGATTCAAACTCACCAAGATGTGGTGGGTTGAAGCTTTCCTCATTGTAATCAAATTCTAAGAGCTCTAAAGGAACCTTTTGTAACCCAAGGGGACTGGACTAGGTACCACCCTGGTGGCGGAACTAGTATAAAAATCTCTGTGTCACTTTTATTATTGCTTAATTATTAAATCTTCTGCTTAGTACTAACTACTTGTCTGTAGATGCTAGTCT
>JACEIK010006446.1:48699-64318 GCA_018107945.1 Datura stramonium
TATTATATCATCAAAGTATTTAGCAATGATGCCTGCAACCAACTAAAATTAGGCACGTGAATGTTTTTTTTAGCAAGCTGACTAAAAACATTAAGATCCCTCTTTTTCCCTTTTTAAGAAGAGCTCATTCAATTGAAATTGAAGTTTATATTTATTGTCATTTTCTTGTTCAAGAGCAAATGATAATTGCATTAAAAGAAAGACAAAATGAAAACTAGAAAAAGGAGGACATATATTCTTGATTTTAAATAAAAGAAAATAACATTTTCATTAATAGCAAAGGCTAATACAAGAACAAAATAGAGATATGTAGATATCCTATTTCAAGAAAAAGAGAAACCTTTTTTTTTAAATCATCGATCAATTGCTACTTTCACCTTTCATTGTCGAACTTTGAGCAGCTATTTTAACCTGAATTGCCTCGTCAACTTCCTTTCTTTTCATGTTTAGATAAGTAATAAAATCAGGTGTAGCATTCTTGTTTATATGATTCACTCTTTCTGGATCTTCCAAGCATGCAAATAGGAGCAATTCCATCTCTTTCTTCCTATTCTCATCCATGTTTAATTTGTAATGCAAATTTTACATCCATGTCTAGCACTATTTATAGGCAAATGAAGTATATGATAGTAATCTCTTTTTTTCTTTTTTTTGCTACTTCACTAAATTTTTTTCTTGTTATATACAACTTTCTCGATTTTTTCTTAAATTGACTAAAAAGGAATAAAGTTAAGTAACGAATTAATTCACATCTTTTTTGCGGTGTGAAAACAATCTTTGAAGAAATGGTAATAGTGCAAATTAAATACCAATTTAGCGTCTAACAAAGTCACTACAAATTTAAGACATACTAGTATTAGGACACGTGTCTCGCACGTGTATACTTAAAATCCATCGTTACTTAATATGCAACAAAAAGTATTATTTATATGTTATACATATTTTAAAATATTAAATTAGAGCATATAAAAAAAGACAAATAACACTACATCATAATAATCCATCATTACTTAATATGCAACAAAAAAATATTATTTATATGTTATACATATTTTAAAATATTAAATTTATAGCATATAAAAAAAAGACAAATAACACCACATCGTAATAATTATATGTTAAATCATATTTGTTGTCTGTTCATTTTAAAAAAATATAACTATAATACACTATAAAAAATAAATTAACAAATAAAAATCCTAAAATCAATATTTCAGAGAAACCAACCTCTGAAACATGCTCTAACACCAACCTTATGTTTCATGTTTTAATGATTCCTTTTTATTCATATCAATCTCTCTTCTTCTTTTTTTTCTTCCTTCTTTGCTGCAACATATTATTTTATATTTTCAAGAGAAAAAAAAAAGGAGAAAAAGAGAAACAATAAATGAAATAAATTATAATGGAGCAGTATCGCATGTGTATTTAGTCATAATTAATATTTTAATCGAGTGAATAAAATTTGTGTACAATAATAACCCCATAAAAGTAAAAATGACAAATAATAAAATTAAGAGTCAAAACTTCTCTTTTTTTCTCTCTATATATATAGGATTGCTTGATTGGGTTATCACGAGATACAATTCAGTTAAAAAGATAACTCCAGCTTTCCTGCCAGTCTATCTAGCCCATCTAGTAACAATATCTCCTCCCGCTTGACCGCTCTAATAGAATGAAACGAAACATATCATTTCAGTGATTTAAGCACAAAATCTATTTGTAGAATGTAATAGAAAAGATCTGCATCTTATTAAGGGGGAAGAGGTTCCCAAAGATTGTGGAGGATTGGGTAGGCGCTAAGCTATATATATATGGCTTACTAAATAACATAAAATTATAGTTATAAATCCCTTAAAATTTATACATAGTACAAATATCTGGAAATAAAGTGCCTAATAATTACAAGAATTAAAAAATAAAAAATAGAAGAAAATTGCACCACATGGAAAATCATAGCAACGGAGAAGCAGCTCACTCTGTTTTGACTACTTTTGAGGGATTATCCTCATAGGATCAAGAAATCATGTTGCCATTTATAAATGTGTAGAGGAATTTTGTTACTACTTATCCACTTCTTTTTTGTAACTTCTTGGTGGCCTTTGAGATTCATTCTTGATTATTGATAATGAGAATGGAATTTGACTTTTATTTTTAAGTTTAATAGAAAATATAATTAGCATTCAGTGAATTGGTTGGACATTTGAAATTCACTGTGAATTTTGAAGGATTTGAGATAAATGATATTCATTATATACATGTTTAATAGAGCAGTGGAAAAGACTCAAGGATATTATTATTATTTAGTTAAAAGACTTTTGAATTTTCAATATTATATTTTATAATTTTTTAATTTCAATAGGGGGCAAAATCGTGATTCAAATTTTAACTTTAAGGGTTCCCACTTATATAATAATATTATGAATTAATATAAGTGGATTAATTGTTTAAGTTTAATAAATATGAATTTAATTAATTGTTCAATTTTATTGGGCTAGTCCTTGATTTGGGCTATAAATGATGAGTTCACTTTATTGAGCCCAAGATGTCATCTTATCCTAGATGTCAAATTATGCTACGTGTCAAATGACGTGTCACGCCAAGTCAAATAAAATAGCCAATAAGATCATGTCACATGTCAAAATGACACATCATGCTTAGTCAAATCAAAAGCCAATTAAAATATGTCACGTGTACAAGTGACATATTCCGGGCAATCAAATATTGTCATGTCAGCTTAAATCTGATTCATTGAAAGAAGTTCGTCCTTGTTACAACTCTTCAATCCAACAACTATAAATAGTAGTCATATAATTCAGAAAAGGGACCTGAATTCCAACAAGACCAGATCACAGATTTTAACACTCATATTTGAAATAAAATATTACAATTGGTATGATATTTTTCCATCATGATTATTATTTTCTCGATACAAATTTTATTCTATACAAATGTAATTGTGAAACTTTTAATTGTTAAAATTCTTTTTCTTTTCCACTTATCAATTACTTATGATTTACTTATCCTTTCAAAATAAAAAATTGGATCGAATTGAATAATTGTGCATATTGATAGATTAAGTTCGTAAAAGAGATGAAAAATCAATTCAATCATGATCTATATCTAAATCTATCTCTATTTACATCTATCTATAATATTTTAAAATTAAAAAACCTCATAATTAAAAGTTGAATTATGAATATATCCTTTAAAAGATGTTTGACATTTTTATCTTTTAATAACTTATTAAATTACTCTTTCAAAATCAATTTATTTAGATTTTAATACTTTCTTTGGTATTAAGTAAATTTGTGTACATTATATGCACCTAAACTAATTCAAAACATTTTTCATAGTTAATGATTTAATTTCAATAGCTGACTTTGGCAATTCTCATTAGCTTATATTTTTAATTTCAATATGACTTTACAAATTCTAATTCAACAAAGTTTATTGAATGCTAAAAATATCTATAATACAATATAGAAAATAATATCTTCTGTTCAAAACACACTATCGATGAATTATAGATAATTTAAAGATGAATGGTGGATATGTGATTTAATAAATCCTATTAAATGCTAAATAATTGCTATAGAAAACAATTATCGTGAAATAAGTTATAACAGCTTATGGCTTTGTAGACGTTGGCAAATTCTTTGTTTTCCATCATTTGTCAATTAATAATAATGATGATTTTATATTAAATTCTGCTCATTAAGTATCTTATATACAAGAATATATCTAACCTTCAACTTTGAAAGAAACAAACTCACAAGATATGTAACAATCTACTGTCAATGTTTTCATTTTTTTCTCAATATCAATCCAACATGAAATTGTGCTTCAGTTTCTTTCTGTTTTATATGACAAAATTACTAAAAACATGATTTGTTACATGTGCATGCCTGATATATTATGCTAAATTCTACTTAAATAGTAAAAGTAAATTTATAATTTGTTTTTATGCCTTATTTTGAAGTTCACTGTGCTTTTTGTTCATGTTGAAATTGATATTTTTCTAGATTTTTTTTCTTAAATATCAAAAAGAACATAAAACAAAGATAAAAACGACCCTTTTATTATGTTGTTTGTGTATGTGGTTGAGACAGGATTATTGTGTCGACATCGACATTTTCCATCGAGCCATTTCTTTTCCTTAATTCAAATATATTAGAAGCAATTGTACTGAAGTGTAAATATTTTATTGGCTTTTGAGGAAAAAACACATTTGCCAAAAAAGCATCTTTTTTTACTATACATAAATAATTATAATGCTTATTATTTTTCATGACTATTTCATTCATAATTTATTTTGAAGTTTAAATTTTTTTTATTTTTTTTATTTTTTTTAGTTTTTTTATATTTTTTATATTGTTGAAAAATGACCCTTTTTAAATATTTTTAAACTATTAAATAATAATTATATATGTTGTCAACCGAAGTGTGACATGGTCATACGATTTTAATATAACTCAATTTATAAATACTATTTATTTGATACTCTCGTGTGCAATGCAATATGTCAACACTTGTTCATAAATGAACACATACCATAGTTGGACAATTTTGAAGGAACATATATGTATCTTAAGTTAACTCTTATCTTTGGCCAAAAAAACAAAAATATAAAGTAATTTCTTTTTATTTCTTGGCCTCACTTCCAAAAAAAAAAAAAAAAAAAAAGGAAACCTTAAAATTTAATTTTTAAAAAACAAAAAAAACCAAAATAAATAAAAAAATTAAAAAAATTATGAATTTAAAATTTTAAATAATCAAACAAAACAACTAAATTAATTAACTTGAATATTCAAACAATTCAACATAAAATGAAAGATTATTTTAATTGAAAACTTTTCAAAATAAATTATATATTTTTAAAAATATCAATTAATTAATAAAATTAATTTCTTGTTAAAAAATATACAAGCCCTTATCCTATTAAATGAAAACAAACAAAAAATACTACTTATTAGCAGTAGTGTTTTTATATCAACTAGGCAATATTTTAAGCTTTTTCCCATGTCCTACATTCCGTTGATTATGATACTTTAAAACAACTCATTTGTTTCCTCTTCCCACTTATTTTAGGGGTAACATTTGAATCCTTCAAATAGCAATATATTAAGTGCGTTTTTTTTTCTCTTGATCTTATATATGTTCTTAAAATCATTAAGATATAGCATTAAAATATCTTTCAAAAATAACCTTGTCAACCCCTCCCTACATTATCATCGCTAATCATCACCATCAATTATCTCGATGATTAGTCATCAGCATCTAACTAGCACCACCCATCGCCATCATTCAATCACCACAAGCTATTAGTGTAACATAACCACTACCGCCAGTCACCTCTACCATACCAACTATCGACATCATCACCGGCTACCACCTCACAACCGTGGCGAACAGGCAAGCTACCGTCGCCGACTTTCTGAGAGGGCTTCATTGAACAACAATTTTACAAAAAACTACAAGAATTCAGCTTTTCTAGAGTATTTTGTTTATATTAAGATGATTTTTTTTTTAATAATTGTGATGTTCGAACCGACTTGCATGCACCTCAAAACAATCACAGGCATCAGATAACTGTATTCATCAAGACTAGAACAAACAAGAAAGAATCACTTATTATTTCTATCTCTGTTGAAATTTAAATCAGAGACCTCTTAGTACTTAAAGTCATTCTAAAATGCAAAAAGAATTAATGTTACATGTTTACAAAAAGTACCATCAATTAATAGAGTTATATCAGTTTAATTGTAATCTCTATTAATTTTTTCTTAATAGATGTACAAATTTTATCCTAGCAACTAAAATAAAACAGAAAGGGAGTAATATTCAAATATGTTTTTAGATTCGGACACCTCACACCTCAATATTAAAATTTAGAAGAAAAACAAAAGAAAGGTATCCATTGAACCACGTCTCCCAAACAGGTTGTTTTCAAGTCGTAATGTACTGTACTCACTTCTTTATAATAGCTCGCATTCTGAAGATTTGATCAATCATTAACTTCTTGTATATGTTGTTGGCAGAATAATGGAAAAATAACAAACAAGATTCAACAAAAATTACAAAACAACACACTTTATCTGAAACAACAGAAAATTGCTTTAGAATGTCAGATGTAACACAAACTAAAATAGATCATTTCCTTTCAGTGAATGTTTTTATTATGCAATGACACACGCCCTCCCCCTCCTTTCATTGCCTCGTCAAATACAGGTATTCATTTCATCAAGATAAACCTCAACTCTAAGCCTCTACTCTTGAGAAATCCTCCATGGAACACACAATAATGAGTGTCATGCGAATACTTCTTGATTATGTCATGTAGTATCGCGTGACGCTCATTATTGTTACAAAAGTTTATAAAATGAAGCATAAAGAGTTGTGATAATTGAAGAAACGAAGCAAGATGTAAAACTAAATATGGATGTAAGTGAAAACACCGACTTTGTAAAGATTTTTTGCACCACCAGAGCCTATTATAGCAGGTATTTTACCATTATTTCCAGGTTATCAATCAATACTTTTATAAAAGTTACCTGTAGATATCTTTTTAGAGTGACCTGATTGGGTAAATACTTTTTTGCACAGTCGGTGTGCAGCAGCATTTCATCTTTCACAATCCAGAGAGCGATAATTAGCCTAATGTCAGTTTTCCTTGCAATTACCACTGGTTTCTCAATGCCAGTTATGTGCTACATATTTTTTATTCATATCTAGCAAGAGAGAGCAAGTATCTAAAATCAATGTTGTAATGCCTTTATTATGTTTTTATCAAATAAGAAGATTACTCACCGGAGCAAAGAGTGAATACCAGGCAATCGGTCCCTGCAACAGCTGTTTATATTTTACTATGAGCATATGTATATGGGGATGTTGCCTTTTCTCCATAGCACAGAAGGATAATATACATGCTACCACATTATAATTTCTTCAGCTCTTCCTCACTTCCCAAGCAGACATAATGTATGAAGACCTGCTTTTTTCCAACAGATAACACTAACTACTAATTCAAGTTCTGCATATGCAACTAATACTAGAAAGGTTGCTCCCTCATTCAATTTCTCTCATTACTAGACCTGCAATGAGCTTTTTTCCCAATCTACACGTCAGTTGCTTCCATAATGTATACATGAACAAATGATTTTCATATAGGTTTATAATTAATATGTATAGAATGTTACGATGCGTCGTGTGTCATTTCTACTAGAAACTTACACTTTCTATTGACAAGACATACTTGCACTTTCACCAGATTACTAAATGGAGAATAACTTAAGTATAGACTCAAACTTTTCCAGCATCAAGATCACTTCACAATAATGTCTATTTGTGTATGTGACCGAAAGGATACAATTGACCTGTCATGTTATCAGTCTTTCCTGAGGCAGAGGAGGTGAAATCTTCTTTTACTTTTCTTTTTTTTTACTTTTGGGGCGTACTCAAGACCTCCAAGTACATTACTAGGAACTTGACCATTAGACGCATCTCAAAAGCAGAGGTGGATTTATTGGGTAGATTATGGTGCATGTAAACTCATGGTCTCTTTGGTATTTTATCTACATATTTTTTAGAATTGCTAATATATTATTTGCTGGCTCCTGTGCTCCAAGGTTGAATAGTGCACTTGGTTGAATATTGAGTTATCTACCTAGAGGAATAAGGAATCAACTCCTGCTTAATGCATTTTTTCCTCTTTTCTAGGTGCGTCCATGTTCTAGCAAATTTTAGATCCGTCTCTGCTCAAAAGTGTTCATGCTTAACAGGCATTGCTCAATATGTACAATCAGCAGATAAGAAGATATTCTTAAGCAGTCTCCTAAACCTCAAAGGATAACAAGGTAAATGTCAATAAGGTCTTCAGATCAACAGTCAATACATTCAGCCCTCTAAATTTTTTAAAACCCAAGTACATTTTTTTAATAAAGCAACTGAACCTCGTTAAACCAGTGACTAATAAATAATCATAATCAAAATCAATCCTGTATTATCAACAATGTGAAATGCAAAGTCAAAGAAATGAAAAATTCCAAATGGCCCATTTTGTGCAGAGAAAGCTGGACTAATAATACCGCACCTTCAGTTCAATAAAAGTATCTATATGGACTTCATAAACATGAAGTATTGGTAATGCAGCATCTGAACGCTGAATACTAGAAGTACAAAATACCCCAACCTGTTATCATGGAAAGAGAAACATAGATAAAAATGTAAGTCTTCCAGTAAAAAGAATCAAAAGAGATATTGCCTTTACAAGAGATCCAACTATTAAAACTCACACTGGTGCAACAATATTTATTGATTTAATTTTGGTTTCAACATGACAGGTCTACAAATCATGATTACATCTTCAAAAAGTGAAGTGTTTCTGCTGCAGAAATTTGACTAATAAGCAAATTAACACTAAATATACAACATGATACAATTACACCAGAAAAGAGTACAACCTAAATTTAATACCAAAAAGCCGAAGCTGATTCTGGATTCTAAAGTAGCAAAGCTCTTGCGAATTCCATTAATATCTACACATGAAGAAGAAGAGGATATAGAGGAGTAAATTACCATGTCTAAACTGCATGTATCTAAGCAAACTATTGCCTATATACTCTAGTGGAACTCTCTTGTTCTCATTATTGATCTTTCATTGAGCACGTGCATTTCTTCTGATGCTCCGTAAGTTCCTGCAGGATTAGATTTCTAAAATGAAACCCACCCTTGGAAAGAAGTGTGACGATCCAGTGCTACGACTTTTAACTACATGCTTCATTAGACCAGTAACCACCATTAATCAAATCATGTGGCATAACTATATTAAAAGATCTCATAAAGTAATAACTCGAATATAATTAATCAGAAACTGGAAGCAATTTCTTTGCAGAAACAAAACAGGATAAAGGAAACCAGCTAAGAAACTGTTGGGCTTGACTCACTTTTTCTGCTAATGTACAGAAGCGAGGAGCCAACTGGTTGTTGTTTCTGAGGTTATTGACAGAAGAGATTTGACTACGCCACTTAATTTCTTTTTGTCCAAGTTATTTTTCTTTTTGTCTAATGCACTTCCTTTTCCAGTGAGTTTCGGAATATTCAATCGGAATGGATACATGAATTACCTGAATCTGCCTCTGCAGAAACTTGACGTATTCGACTGCTTCTTCCAACATGTCGGCTGTGTTGGTTTGCTGTGGATGGGAAAACTCAATGTGAGTCATGAATTGACTGAAGTACAATAAGAACAGCACAGACAACTAGCAATAAATCAGTCAATCTATTTGCAGCTAAGTTCACTGTAAAGTGGTGCAAGCATTGAGATACTTTCTAGTTCACCCCAAATCTGCCGAGATTTATTATCTTTTTATCACAAAACTTAGTTTTACCAGTTCATTCTTAATCAAAGAAAATCAAATATTACCACCAAAATATCACATTATTGAAAGATAGCTTTTCTTCTTTGTTCTGTACCTTCTTAACTGCTGATCCTCATTAAGCAAATAAATGACATCTTGTCCAGCACAACAATATCCAAAATGAGGAAAGCACTGTTTCTTAGTGAAGTCAAAACACTAAAGATCCCATAGACATGATATAAGAATTAGGGATAAATCAGGACATCAGCCAAATTAATATTGAGGTCTAAAAGAAGTTCAACAGCACCAAGCTCGACAAATGATATAGCAGTGAAAAGGAGAGAGAGAGAGAGAGAAGAGTAAGAGAGATTGAGATAATAAAGAGGGGGTGTTGTACTACTCAAACTCTTAGATGCTTTTTGAAGCCAAATCTAAGCTACCGTATTCTCCAACCTCGAATGTCTGTCAATGGAAGGACATTTTAGACTACTACTCAAAATCTGACATATTTTGGTATACATTCAGAAGGAAAAAGACATTTTAGTGTGCATTCTATAAAGAAGCAGGAAATTGCTCTCTTTGCTCTTGCTATGACAAGAACTCATACTTTTTATAGAGTTGATAATGATTCATTTATACACTTGGAATAAACATATATGGATTCTTAAACCCAGATTTAAATTATATATCAAATCAAGATGTATTTGGTGATACTAGTGGTCACTGCTCAAGGTTAAGCACTTGATCCATTAGATAAAAACTCGTTTTTTATAATGACACATGTATACACCTAGAAACAATAACATATATGGAACTTTAACAATGACTTTAGATTATAGATAATAGAATCAATACCTACTTGTGATATAAGTGGTCATTGCCTAAGGTTAAGCAATTGATCTATTGGTTCCCTTTTTTTTTTGACTTTGTGGAGGAAGATAACATCTATTGATTGGATTTTTTGAAGTGTGGGAATGTATTGTTGCTTAAATCCAGCTTTCATTTTAACCAACATAGTAATTGATGTTTGACCAAAATACTTATTCTGAATGATACTCTAACCGTACTTTTTGGTACACCCGACATGTTCATCCTAGTGAAGAACATATCTAACATATCAAACAACAATGTGAACTTCTAAAATATCTAACCAATCAATAAATCTAGTTTGCCTAAGATCTGGCCCTTACTTCAACTGGCAACAAGAGGGTTGAGATTTGACAAAATCGAGATTGGAGCTTTGTTTTAGCAAAAACTCAATTTTTTCTGTCAAATGCCTATTGTGAGTTCATCACAAATGGATTGGCATAAGCAAAGGAGACATTCATAGAGGATAGACAGAATCTTTCTTATTTCTTACAATTTCTAAAGATTTGACAGACTCTAGTGATGGTCGAACTTTGGTGAATAGGTAAGAACTTATCTCTCAAATGGCGAGTATTACATTGACCATAATCAACACAATAGAAAATGGCAAACCATTTGAGAGGGACTCACTAGTATTAAATAAGCATTGGCTTTTTAACTAATTAAAACTTGGATGATTTGTTCTTAGAATTTTCTATAATCATCTTTAAGATTGAATAATGTTATTGTTAGGATCAAGTGTTTATCATTGTACCAAAAGTTGTAGCTGATAGGAAGGAAGCAACTTTATTTCTTAACTAAGCCCACCAAGCAAGCGTCATGTTCAATCATGACTCCGACCCGAGCCCCCTTAGCCTCCTCGTGGGCCTTGCCATAGGCAAAATGTTGGCGTTACCCAACAATACCCTCCCAACACCTGCCTCATGGAGCGTGTTGCTCTTGGGAATCAAACCCATGACCTTGACTCTGATACCACTTGTTAGGATCAAGCGTTTATCAGATAGTAAGGGCGCAACTTTATTTCTTAACTAAGCCCACCAAGCAAGCGTCATGTTCGATCATGACTCTGACCCGGGGCCCCCAGCCTCCTCGTGGTCCTTGTCATAGGCAGAATGTTGGCATTACCCAACAGTTATATAGAATCAGCTGTCAGCAAAACTGGATTTCAATGCCACAAAATATGTTTTTTAGTCCTCATAGATACTTCTCTTCATGCATTCGGTAGACTCACCCATCAAGACCATTGATGTCATAAAGAAGTTGATTATCAATTTGAGATTAAAGGTGGGTGTCTTGTTCATCATTTTTCCTGTAGAGGGAGACATGATAGAAGTGTGAAAATAATAGGTGTCAAATCCCTCAAACTAGCACAAGTCAAAGCCCTCATGAAATTGCTATTCATGCATAACATTGAAAGATGTACAAGGAGCTCCTTTAAATAACTTAAAATAACTTACCTTGTCCATATTTGGCACCAGTTCCTGAAGCTTCCTAATTCTGTCACTTATACGCGTTCGACGAACCTTGCACAAGAGAAGTACAAGTGCAACCTTATTAGACTAATGATTGGTTCATTTAAATTGCCTATAACCCAGGTAATTACAAGCAAAAAGAGAGAAAGGAAAAAAAATGCTTTACCCGCTCCGCAATGCTGCGAGGATGGGTAGCACAACCACGTTTTGCTCGAACCTTACAAGGCACCAAATCATCCATGAGCTTCTCCATTTCAGCATCCAGTGACCCACCAGAACCACGTAACTGCCCACTTGGCTCTCCCTTCTACACCACCCAACAATGGGTTCAACCATAAGTATGTAAATATTAATAAGAACAATAGAGATTCAGGAGGGAAAAAAAAGTCAGATCATACACACATTAGACAGACTTGCTTCAAAGTTTATGCACAACTGTTTCCAACAACTACTGGTTGTTAGTGTCACTAGCTGGGAGTATAATTTCTCATTACTAATTTTAAGGAACCAATTTTATTATACTTGCAACTTTGGATATATTTGCAGAACAAATAAAAGACTTGAAGATCAAATCGGACATAAAGAATAAAAAGAAAAGAAACATATAGAAAGACTGACAGTCTGCACATAGGTCCAGACAACACAATCATCTGTATATATTTCAGAAACCTAGGAACATCTTCCTCCGAGTAGAAAGATGACCTTACTTCCACAGGAAAAATATGCTTTCAACTAACTCATTAAATAGATATAAAACCCAAACAAAGGGTAGACAACCCTTTTTAAGGAAAGTCAAGTCACGTACTCATCCAGGATCAGATGAATATTTAAGACAGTGTTAATTTACGAACATTTATAAGTAAAAATCATTACTTCTCAAGGTTGAAATTAACTTTGACCTAAAAAAATTCAAGCTCATTTTAGGAAAGCAAGGTAGTATGCTAAGCATCTTATACATGGTCAACTAATACGCACAGGAAAACAGCAAGAAGTTGCAAGCAAAAGATGCAGGAAAGCACAAAAGGATCAAAACAAATATTAGCTCTTCAATAGAACTAAAATCCAAATGATTAGCATAAATTCTTGAAATACATCCAAGCAGACAGAGATCGAGGGTTCAAGTCACCTCCCACCCCCACCCCAAACACTCTCTTACAAAATATTTCTGTGCACTTGCCTCAAAAAGAAATAATAACCCGCATTCAAGGACAATAAAAGTTCAAACTTTTGGGTAAGGTGGAAAACTGTATACTAACCAACTGGGATGATAATTTTCTGGGGGAACTTTCTGAATCACCCTCTCGTGCTCGCTTAGCGGACTGAGAAACATCAACGGATGAAGAAAGATAGTCCAAACTGGACGGAATTCCATAGCTTGAGAAGTAACCATCAGAGCTGATATGTGAAAGAAACTCCGCCGGAGAACTATTCTGCCGGAGGAAATTGCTACTACCACCGGATTCAAACAGACCCGGATCGCCAGCGAACCTAGTGGCGGCGCCGGTTTCCGGTTTAAGCTCCGACAGCTTCTGAGTTGATGGGTGGGGTGGTGGTTTATTGGGTGAGTGTAAAATGGGAGAAGAAGGGTTAAGAACGACTTCGTTCTCAGTGTCGGATTCAAGAAGTGCTTCTAACCATGTCGCCGGAGCTGAACGGAACCGGGAAAGTCCACCGCCTCCAGCACCGGCAGTTCCACGTTGCATCGGCAAAATTTTCCGGCAAAATGTTTCTTTTTTTCTGTTCAGGTGAACTTTTTGTTGTTCTTTTCAGAGTTCTTTTTTTTTAAAAAAAGGTGAGCTAAAGAAGAAGACTAGAAGCCTCGGTTATATGTAAATTATATTGTTATCTGTTGGTAAAGCGTATATAGGTATAGAAATGGTATGTTTCCTTTGAATTGAGTTTCTATGGAGAAAATAGGAGACAAAGTAACAAGAGTGATACTTTTAAATGTGATTAAGCTACTTTTTAGTTTATTTATTCTATTTTAATTTGATTCAAAAATTTTAAAAAAATATATAATTTATTAAAATTTAATTTCTTCACTATTTTATCTATTATAATTTTTTTAATTTTATAATTATAATTTTATATTATTTTTGTTTTTGGATTATTTAATTTTAATAAATAAAGCAAATTAAAAATTAAATAAATTAAAATAATAGATAATAATTTTTAACTTTTTATTAACCTATAGATATCATTTTGATAAATAAAGAAGGCGTTTAGCCATAAATTTAAATATTTTTTATTTTATTTCAAATTTATAGAGTTGAAGTTGAAGATGGAGTTGTGTTTTGTTATATTTTTAATAAGAAAATATTTTAAAATAATATTTATGTTCGAATATATTTAAATATAAATTTAAAATTAAAATACAATTTCAAATTAAATTTAAATTATTAAAAAAACAAAAGTTGATCTAGCTTAATATATATTTTTAAAAGCTTATCTTGCAAGAGTTAAAAGGTATTTTGTTGGCTAAATTGATGTTTGGTTTGTAAAGAAAATTATTCAAATTTAATATAAGTCGAATTAAAACAAAATTAAAATGGTTATCGTGCTTATGATTTTCTCAACAAACAAAAAATAATGAAAATTCATTCTCTCATAATCTTTATATAACTTCAAATATGTTGTTGTTAATTTTCTAAAAGTGAAACAGTAAAGGAATATGTACAGCAATACACCAAGTAATATTACCTTTACTTTAGATTAAAAAGATATCCAACAATATACCCAAATAATTTTACCATCACTTTAAGGTTAAAATTCATTATCATGTTGTTTTGTCTTGTATTTTTATAAAAAATTATTTTTATAATTTAAATTTATAATTTTTATCATAATACCATAACTTTAACTGATTATATTAAAACTTCCTTTTTAAAATTTAAATTTTACGATATATAAATTTCTTTTGAATTTTTTAAAATTTTCTCTCAATATTTGATATATTGTTTGAAAAAATTCCTTTAGAAATAAAGTTTTTAATTAATTCTTAATAAAAAATTATTTTATTCTCGTAACTCAAATTTTAGACCTTTATCAGGATACATTATGTGAAACTCCCGCGTGTGAGTTTAATTGGTCCCATAATTTTTAATGTGTGGCCTTAAAGTTATATAAAATTAAATATTTTATAATATATATATATATATATATATATATATATGTGTGTGTGTATTTAATATTTTACAAATTATAATCTTTCGATAATAATACCGTAGAAAGATATATTTTGAGTAAAATAATTTCACTTTGAAGACGCGTATTTAATATTTTATAAATTATAATCTTTCTGATAATAATACCGTAGAAAGATATATTTTAAAATTAAAATAATTTCACTTTGAAGACGCTGCGTAGTTATACGTATCGAAAGAGTGTTTAGAAAAGTATGCGTGTGTTTGATGAATTGCGGCGATGCAACGTCATTTGAGGTCTACGCTGTGCTATACAAAGCCAAAACGCAAAAAAGCGCGTGAATGCACAGCCAACCACAGAGGGGACCCTTTTATGTGGAAGATATCTGCTTAAATTTTTAAGCACTTTAGTGTACTTAATTATAAAACAAGTACTTATAGATCAAAACCCTAAATTCATCGACTCTTATTTATTATTTTACAGTTTATCAGTTAAAGTTTTTTTTAATATAATTTATAAATAACTTTTTGTTTAATCAATCTATTTATGATTTTAATTCCTAACATCTGTTATAATTTGTATTTTATTTTATTTTTGTTATTCAATTTTTTTATGTAAAATTAAAGGATATTTTAATAAAAAAGTGTTTGGTAATATTTTTTGAGCAAATACTTTCAAGTGTATGAATTGTTATTGAAGGGGCGAAAAGTCTCATTTCGTGTTCATTATCTGTTTGACTAGCACAAAAGAAAGTATTGGAGTGTGTAGATGAATCTTGAG